>JBBAXF010000040.1:382500-385000 GCA_037837765.1 Delichon dasypus
GCCCACAAGAGGGTATGGACTGAAGAGGAAGAGGCTCTCTTGAGACAATTGGTGGTGAAGTACGCTGGTAGCAGGAACATCAATCAGTTAATAATGGAGCACATACCATCAAAGACGGCCAAGCAGATAAGTGATAAGCGACGCCTGTTGGTGAAAGGTCCCTCAGTGGAGGTCCATCTTGTAGAGAGCGTCGCAAAAGGGGAAGAGCAGCCTCCCCAATCTGCCGAAGGCCCAAAAGAGGGACCCTTAAAGCTCCATTATTTGGATGCCATCAAACTGAGTCTATCGGCTGGCAGAGTCACCAGTTGCCAGGAGGACTTCAAGAAAATAATAGAGGGATATGATCCGCAGGTGGTGGTAAATGAGGTTTATGAGAAGTTTCGGGATAGTCTGATGAGGCTTGGCCCAAAACCCAGTGGTCCGAAGTCTCAAAGGTCACGTGGTCGCGATGCATCCAAGGTTACCACCAAATGGATGCAGAAAAGGGCTAAAAGACGGTGGCAATATCTCCGTTACCAGCGACTGTTTCAGTTTCAAAGAGGACGGTTGGCACGTGTTATCTTGGATAACACGGAAGCCCTGCAATGCCAGATACCATCTGACATTGTCCACAATGCGTTTCAGGCGAGATGGGAAGCATCTGGTCGTTTTATGGGTCTTGAAACTTTTCCCGTATATCGGGATGCAGATAACACCATGTTTCAGGACCTGATTACTGAGAAAGAGATTGATAAGAACGTGAAGGAAATGCGTAAATCCTCCGCTCCAGGGCCGGATAGGATCACTTTGGGTCACATTATTAAAGTGGACCCTAAGTTTTCCTGGTTGAAAGAGATCTTCAACCTGTGGCTCTTAACCGGAACAGTTCCCGATGCACTTCGGGACTGCAGGACAGTTTTGATACCCAAGTCTACAGATGTCGAGAGACTTGGTGATATCAATAACTGGAGGCCTATCACCATTGCATCTATGGTGTTTAGGTTGTTCTCCAGGATCGCTACGGCGAGGCTGGTTCGTGCATGCCCCATCAACCCCAGGCAACGGGGGTTTATTTGTGCATCTGGTTGTTCTGAGAACTTGAAGCTGTTTCAGCTTCTCGTTAAATGTGCAAAACAGCAGCACCGAGATCTGGGGGTCGTATTTGTGGACATTGCCAAGGCTTTTGACACTGTGTGTCATCAGCATATCTTTGAGGGTCTAGTTAAGAGGGGGGTGGATCCCCACATTGTCCATCTGGTAGGTGAGATGTACAAAAACATCACAACGTACATCGTCACCAAGAAAGTGAAAACAGACCCAATTAACATCTGTTCCGGTGTCAAGCAGGGTGACCCGATGTCACCAGTGTTGTTCAATCTAGCACTCGACCCCCTCTTGTGTAAACTTGAAGCAGAGGGAAAAGGATTCCATCATGGAGGGTTTCAAATTTCGGCCATGGCCTTTGCAGATGACTTGGTGCTACTGAGCGATTCTTGGGAAGGCATGCGACATAACATCCAAATCCTGGAGACCTTTTGTGAGCTTACTGGTCTCCAGACTCAAGGGGAGAAATGCCACGGTTTTTACATCAAACCGACAAAGGACTCGTATACCATCAATGATTGTCCTGCTTGGCAGATTAAGGGGACTCCCCTTAACATGATTGACCCAGGGAGCTCAGAAAAATATCTTGGCATCCAAATTGACCCATGGGTGGGCTTTGCTGATACAGACTTATCCAAGAAGCTTGAGGAGTGGCTCCAACGGATTGGAGACGCACCACTTAAGCCTTTTCAGAAGGTAGATATACTCAGAACTTATACCATCTCGAGACTGATATATCTGGCCGACCATACCGAAGTAACAGCTGGGCTTCTCGAAGCCCTTGACCTGTCAATAAGGAGAGCGGTCAAGGAGTGGCTTCATTTACCATCAAGTACATGTGATGCCATCTTGTATTCGAAGTTTAAAGATGGGGGGCTTGGACTCATCAAATTGGCGGCGCTTATACCAAGCATTCAGGCGCGAAGATTGCATAGATTGGCTCAATCTTCGGATGGTACTCTGGTTTCATTCTTGAAAGGTGAACATCTTGAGAGAATACATGAAAGATTATGGTTGCGAGCTGGAGGAGTTAGGGAGGCCATCCCGCAGATTTGGGATCCTATCCCTGAGACAGAAATGGATACAGGAGAGGAAGCCTTGTCGGAGTGGGAGGCTCCCCGTTCCCGGATCCACCTTCCAAAACCGTGTGATTGGAGGAAGGTGGAATTCAATAAATGGAAACAGCTGGTTACCCAGGGCCATGGAATTGCAAATTTCGAGAATGATAACATCAGTAACGGTTGGTTGGTGCATTACCGCAGTATCCCTCACAGGAAACTTATAACTGCACTACAATTAAGAGCGAATGTCTACCCCACACGTGAATTTCTGGCAAGGGGTAGACACGAGTGCTACGTAAGATCTTGTAGGCACTGTGGAGCTGAATATGAAACAACTGCCCATGCTATCGGGAATT
>JBBAXF010000040.1:390000-415000 GCA_037837765.1 Delichon dasypus
CTACTGTCCGCCTCCGGTCCATGTATTTCAATGGTTATTCCTGGGTAGACGTGCTGCCCCCCTCCGGGCCTTGCCTTCCAGTGGCGACGCCCTGGGTAGACGTGCTGCCCCCTTCCGGGCCTTGCCTCGCAATGGCGACGCCCTGGGTAGATGTGCTGCCCCCCTCCGGGCCTTGCCTTCCAGTGGCGGTGCCCTGGGTAGACGTGCTGCCCCCTTCCGGGCCTTGCCTCCCAATGGCGACGCCCTGGGTAGATGTGCTGCCCCCCTCCGGGCGTTGTCTTCCAGTGGCGACGCCCTGGGTAGACCTGCTGTCCGCCTCCGGTCCATGTATTTCAATGGCTATTCCCTGGGTAGACCTGCTGTCCGCCTCCGGTCCATGTATTTCAATGGCTATTCCCTGGGTAGACCTGCTGTCCGCCTCCGTTCCATGTATTTCGATGGCTGTTCCCTGGGTAGACCTGCTGTCCGCCTCCGGTCCATGTATTTCAATGGCTATTCCTGGGTAGGCGTGCTGCCCCCCTCCGGGCCTTGCCTTCCAGTGGCGACGCCCTGGGTAGACGTGCTGCCCCCTTCCGGGCCTTGCCTCGCAATGGCGACGCCCTGGGTAGATGTGCTGCCCCCCTCCGGGCGTTGTCTTCCAGTGGCGACGCCCTGGGTAGACCTGCTGTCCGCCTCCGGTCCATGTATTTCAATGGCTATTCCCTGGGTAGACCTGCTGTCCGCCTCCGGTCCATGTATTTCGATGGCTATTCCCTGGGTAGACCTGCTGTCCGCCTCCGGTCCATGTATTTCGATGGCTATTCCCGGGGTAGACCTGCTGTCCGCCTCCGGTCCCGGTATTTCAATGGCTGTTCCCGGGGTAGACCTGCTGTCCGCCTCCGGTCCGTGTATTTCAATGGGTATTCCCTGGGTAGACCTACTGTCCGCCTCCGGTCCATGTATTTCAATGGCTATTCCTGGGTAGACGTGCTGCCCCCCTCCGGGCCTTGCCTTCCAGGGGCGGCGCCCTGGGTAGACGTGCTGCCCCCTTCCGGGCCTTGCCTCGCAATGGCGACGCCCTGGGTAGATGTGCTGCCCCCCTCCGGGCGTTGTCTTCCAGTGGCGACGCCCTGGGTAGACCTGCTGTCCGCCTCCGGTCCATGTATTTCAATGGCTATTCCTGGGTAGATGTGCTGCCCCCCTCCGGGCCTTGCCTTCCAGTGGCGACGCCCTGGGTAGACGTGCTGCCCCCTTCCGGGCCTTGCCTTCCAGTGGCGACGCCCTGGGTAGACCTGCTCTCCGCCTCCGGTTCATTAATTTCAACGCGTATTCCCGGGGTAGACCTGCTGTCCGCCTCCGGTCCATGTATTTCAATGGCTCTTCCCTGGGTAGACCTGCTGTCCGCCTCCGGTCCATGTATTTCGATGGCTGTTCCCTGGGTAGACCTGCTGTCCGCCTCCGGTCCATGTATTTCAATGGCTGTTCCCTGGGGTAGACCTGCTGTCCGCCTCCGGTCCATGTATTTCAATGGCTATTCCCTGGGTAGACCTGCTGTCCGCCTCCGTTCCATGTATTTCGATGGCTGTTCCCTGGGTAGACCTGCTGTCCGCCTCCGGTCCATGTATTTCAATGGCTATTCCTGGGTAGGCGTGCTGCCCCCCTCCGGGCCTTGCCTTCCAGTGGCGACGCCCTGGGTAGACGTGCTGCCCCCTTCCGGGCCTTGCCTCGCAATGGCGACGCCCTGGGTAGATGTGCTGCCCCCCTCCGGGCGTTGTCTTCCAGTGGCGACGCCCTGGGTAGACCTGCTGTCCGCCTCCGGTCCATGTATTTCAATGGCTATTCCCTGGGTAGACCTGCTGTCCGCCTCCGGTCCATGTATTTCGATGGCTATTCCCTGGGTAGACCTGCTGTCCGCCTCCGGTCCATGTATTTCGATGGCTATTCCCGGGGTAGACCTGCTGTCCGCCTCCGGTCCCGGTATTTCAATGGCTGTTCCCGGGGTAGACCTGCTGTCCGCCTCCGGTCCGTGTATTTCAATGGGTATTCCCTGGGTAGACCTACTGTCCGCCTCCGGTCCATGTATTTCAATGGCTATTCCTGGGTAGACGTGCTGCCCCCCTCCGGGCCTTGCCTTCCAGGGGCGGCGCCCTGGGTAGACGTGCTGCCCCCTTCCGGGCCTTGCCTCGCAATGGCGACGCCCTGGGTAGATGTGCTGCCCCCCTCCGGGCGTTGTCTTCCAGTGGCGACGCCCTGGGTAGACCTGCTGTCCGCCTCCGGTCCATGTATTTCAATGGCTATTCCTGGGTAGATGTGCTGCCCCCCTCCGGGCCTTGCCTTCCAGTGGCGACGCCCTGGGTAGACGTGCTGCCCCCTTCCGGGCCTTGCCTCGCAATGGCGACGCCCTGGGTAGATGTGCTGCCCCCCTCCGGGCGTTGTCTTCCAGTGGCGACGCCCTGGGTAGACCTGCTGTCCGCCTCCGGTCCATGTATTTCAATGGCTATTCCCTGGGTAGACCTGCTGTCCGCCTCCGGTCCATGTATTTCGATGGCTATTCCCGGGGTAGACCTGCTGTCCGCCTCCGGTCCCGGTATTTCAATGGCTGTTCCCGGGGTAGACCTGCTGTCCGCCTCCGGTCCGTGTATTTCAATGGGTATTCCCTGGGTAGACCTACTGTCCGCCTCCGGTCCATGTATTTCAATGGCTATTCCTGGGTAGACGTGCTGCCCCCCTCCGGGCCTTGCCTTCCAGTGGCGACGCCCTGGGTAGACGTGCTGCCCCCTTCCGGGCCTTGCCTCGCAATGGCGACGCCCTGGGTAGATGTGCTGCCCCCCTCCGGGCGTTGTCTTCCAGTGGCGACGCCCTGGGTAGACCTGCTGTCCGCCTCCGGTCCATGTATTTCAATGGCTATTCCCTGGGTAGACCTGCTGTCCGCCTCCGGTCCATGTATTTCGATGGCTATTCCCTGGGTAGACCTGCTGTCCGCCTCCGGTCCATGTATTTCGATGGCTGTTCCCTGGGTAGACCTACTGTCCGCCTCCGGTCCATGTATTTCAATGGCTATTCCTGGGTAGACGTGCTGCCCCCCTCCGGGCCTTGCCTTCCAGTGGCGGCGCCCTGGGTAGACGTGCTGCCCCCTTCCGGGCCTTGCCTCGCAATGGCGACGCCCTGGGTAGATGTGCTGCCCCCCTCCGGGCGTTGTCTTCCAGTGGCGACGCCCTGGGTAGACCTGCTGTCCGCCTCCGGTCCATGTATTTCAATGGCTATTCCCTGGGTAGACCTGCTGTCCGCCTCCGGTCCATGTATTTCGATGGCTATTCCCTGGGTAGACCTGCTGTCCGCCTCCGGTCCATGTATTTCGATGGCTGTTCCCTGGGTAGACCTACTGTCCGCCTCCGGTCCATGTATTTCAATGGCTATTCCTGGGTAGACGTGCTGCCCCCCTCCGGGCCTTGCCTTCCAGTGGCGGCGCCCTGGGTAGACGTGCTGCCCCCTTCCGGGCCTTGCCTCGCAATGGCGACGCCCTGGGTAGATGTGCTGCCCCCCTCCGGGCGTTGTCTTCCAGTGGCGACGCCCTGGGTAGACCTGCTGTCCGCCTCCGGTCCATGTATTTCAATGGCTATTCCCTGGGTAGACCTGCTGTCCGCCTCCGGTCCATGTATTTCGATGGCTATTCCCTGGGTAGACCTGCTGTCCGCCTCCGGTCCATGTATTTCGATGGCTGTTCCCTGGGTAGACCTACTGTCCGCCTCCGGTCCATGTATTTCAATGGCTATTCCTGGGTAGACCTGCTGCCCCCCTCCGGGCCTTGCCTTCCAGTGGCGACGCCCTGGGTAGACCTGCTGTCCGCCTCCGGTCCATGTATTTCAATGGTTATTCCCTGGGTAGACCTGCTGTCCGCCTCCGGTCCATGTATTTCGATGGCTATTCCCGGGGTAGACCTGCTGTCCGCCTCCGGTCCATGTATTTCGATGGCTGTTCCCTGGGGTAGACCTGCTGTCCGCCTCCGGTCCATGTATTTCAATGGCTGTTCCCTGGGGTAGACCTGCTGTCCGCCTCCGGTCCATGTATTTCGATGGCTGTTCCCTGGGTAGACCTGCTGTCCGCCTCCGGTCCCGGTATTTCAATGGCTATTCCCGGGTAGACCTGCTGTCTGCCTCCGGTCCGTGTATTTCAATGGGTATTCCCCGGGTAGACCTGCTGTCCGCCTCCGGTCCATTTTATTTCAATGGGTATTCCCTGGGTAGACCTGCTGTCCGCCTCCGGTCCATGTATTTCAATGGCTATTCCCTGGGTAGATCTGCTGTCCGCCTCCGGTCCATGTATTTCGATGGCTGTTCCCTGGGTAGACCTGCTGTCCGCCTCCGGTCCATGTATTTCAATGGCTATTCCTGGGTAGGCGTGCTGCCCCCCTCCGGGCCTTGCCTTCCAGTGGCGACGCCCTGGGTAGACGTGCTGCCCCCTTCCGGGCCTTGCCTCGCAATGGCAACGCCCTGGGTAGATGTGCTGCCCCCCTCCGGGCGTTGTCTTCCAGTGGCGACGCCCTGGGTAGACCTGCTGTCCGCCTCCGGTCCATGTATTTCAATGGCTATTCCCTGGGTAGACCTGCTGTCCGCCTCCGGTCCATGTATTTCGATGGCTATTCCCGGGGTAGACCTGCTGTCCGCCTCCGGTCCCGGAATTTCAATGGCTGTTCCCGGGGTAGACCTGCTGTCCGCCTCCGGTCCGTGTATTTCAATGGGTATTCCCTGGGTAGACCTACTGTCCGCCTCCGGTCCATGTATTTCAATGGCTATTCCTGGGTAGACGTGCTGCCCCCCTCCGGGCCTTGCCTTCCAGTGGCGACGCCCTGGGTAGACGTGCTGCCCCCTTCCGGGCCTTGCCTCGCAATGGCGACGCCCTGGGTAGATGTGCTGCCCCCCTCCGGGCGTTGTCTTCCAGTGGCGACGCCCTGGGTAGACCTGCTGTCCGCCTCCGGTCCATGTATTTCAATGGCTATTCCTGGGTAGATGTGCTGCCCCCCTCCGGGCCTTGCCTTCCAGTGGCGACGCCCTGGGTAGACGTGCTGCCCCCTTCCGGGCCTTGCCTCGCAATGGCGACGCCCTGGGTAGATGTGCTGCCCCCCTCCGGGCGTTGTCTTCCAGTGGCGACGCCCTGGGTAGACCTGCTGTCCGCCTCCGGTCCATGTATTTCAATGGCTATTGCCTGGGTAGACCTGCTGTCCGCCTCCGGTCCATGTATTTCGATGGCTGTTCCCTGGGTAGACCTACTGTCCGCCTCCGGTCCATGTATTTCAATGGCTATTCCTGGGTAGACGTGCTGCCCCCCTCCGGGCCTTGCCTTCCAGTGGCGACGCCCTGGGTAGACGTGCTGCCCCCTTCCGGGCCTTGCCTCGCAATGGCGACGCCCTGGGTAGATGTGCTGCCCCCCTCCGGGCATTGCCTCGCAATGGCTAGTCCCTGGGTAGACGTGCTGCCCGCCTCCGCTCCCGGTATTTCAATGGCTGTTCCCTGGGCAGACCTGCTGTCCGCCTCCGGTCCATGTATTTCAAGGGGTATTCCCTGGGTAGACCTGCTGTCTGCTTCCTAGCCTGGTATCCTGCAGGCTAATCCCTGGGTAGACCTGCTGTCCGCCTCCGGTCCATGTACTTCAATGGCTATTCCCGGGGTAGACCTGCTGTCCGCCTCCGGTCCATGTATTTCGATGGCTGTTCCCTGGGGTAGACCTGCTGTCCGCCTCCGGTCCATGTATTTCGATGGCTGTTCCCTGGGTAGACCTACTGTCCGCCTCCGGTCCATGTATTTCAAAGGCTATTCCTGGGTAGACCTGCTGTCTGCCTCCGGTCCATGTATTTCAATGGCTATTCCTGGGTAGACGTGCTGCCCCCCTCCGGGCCTTGCCTTCCAGTGGTGACGCCCTGGGTAGACGTGCTGCCCCCTTCCGGGCCTTGCCTTCCAGTGGCGACGCCCTGGGTAGACCTGCTCTCCGCCTCCGGTTCATTAATTTCAACGCGTATTCCCGGGGTAGACCTGCTGTCCGCCTCCGGTCCATGTACTTCAATGGCTATTCCCTGGGTAGACCTGCTGTCCGCCTCCGGTCCATGTATTTCGATGGCTATTCCCGGGGTAGACCTGCTGTCCGCCTCCGGTCCCGGTATTTCAATGGCTGTTCCCTGGGTAGACCTACTGTCCGCCTCCGGTCCATGTATTTCAAAGGCTATTCCTGGGTAGACCTGCTGTCTGCCTCCGGTCCATGTATTTCGATGGCTATTCCCGGGGTAGACCTGCTGTCCGCCTCCGTTCCATGTATTTCGATGGCTGTTCCCTGGGTACACCTACTGTCCGCCTCCGGTCCATGTATTTCAAAGGCTATTCCTGGGTAGACCTGCTGTCCGCCTCCGGTCCATGTATTTCGATGGCTATTCCCGGGGTAGACCTGCTGTCCGCCTCCGGTCCATGTATTTCGATGGCTGTTCCCTGGGTAGACCTGCTGTCCGCCTCCGGTCCATGTATTTCAATGGCTGTTCCCTGGGGTAGACCTGCTGTCCGCCTCCGGTCCATGTATTTCAATGGCTATTCCCTGGGTAGACCTGCTGTCCGCCTCCGTTCCATGTATTTCGATGGCTGTTCCCTGGGTAGACCTACTGTCCGCCTCCGGTCCATGTATTTCAATGGCTATTCCTGGGTAGGCGTGCTGCCCCCCTCCGGGCCTTGCCTTCCAGTGGCGACGCCCTGGGTAGACGTGCTGCCCCCTTCCGGGCCTTGCCTCGCAATGGCGACGCCCTGGGTAGATGTGCTGCCCCCCTCCGGGCGTTGTCTTCCAGTGGCGACGCCCTGGGTAGACCTGCTGTCCGCCTCCGGTCCATGTATTTCAATGGCTATTCCCTGGGTAGACCTGCTGTCCGCCTCCGGTCCATGTATTTCGATGGCTATTCCCTGGGTAGACCTGCTGTCCGCCTCCGGTCCATGTATTTCGATGGCTATTCCCGGGGTAGACCTGCTGTCCGCCTCCGGTCCCGGTATTTCAATGGCTGTTCCCGGGGTAGACCTGCTGTCCGCCTCCGGTCCGTGTATTTCAATGGGTATTCCCTGGGTAGACCTACTGTCCGCCTCCGGTCCATGTATTTCAATGGCTATTCCTGGGTAGACGTGCTGCCCCCCTCCGGGCCTTGCCTTCCAGGGGCGGCGCCCTGGGTAGACGTGCTGCCCCCTTCCGGGCCTTGCCTCGCAATGGCGACGCCCTGGGTAGATGTGCTGCCCCCCTCCGGGCGTTGTCTTCCAGTGGCGACGCCCTGGGTAGACCTGCTGTCCGCCTCCGGTCCATGTATTTCAATGGCTATTCCTGGGTAGATGTGCTGCCCCCCTCCGGGCCTTGCCTTCCAGTGGCGACGCCCTGGGTAGACGTGCTGCCCCCTTCCGGGCCTTGCCTTCCAGTGGCGACGCCCTGGGTAGACCTGCTCTCCGCCTCCGGTTCATTAATTTCAACGCGTATTCCCGGGGTAGACCTGCTGTCCGCCTCCGGTCCATGTATTTCAATGGCTCTTCCCTGGGTAGACCTGCTGTCCGCCTCCGGTCCATGTATTTCGATGGCTGTTCCCTGGGTAGACCTGCTGTCCGCCTCCGGTCCATGTATTTCAATGGCTGTTCCCTGGGGTAGACCTGCTGTCCGCCTCCGGTCCATGTATTTCAATGGCTATTCCCTGGGTAGACCTGCTGTCCGCCTCCGTTCCATGTATTTCGATGGCTGTTCCCTGGGTAGACCTGCTGTCCGCCTCCGGTCCATGTATTTCAATGGCTATTCCTGGGTAGGCGTGCTGCCCCCCTCCGGGCCTTGCCTTCCAGTGGCGACGCCCTGGGTAGACGTGCTGCCCCCTTCCGGGCCTTGCCTCGCAATGGCGACGCCCTGGGTAGATGTGCTGCCCCCCTCCGGGCGTTGTCTTCCAGTGGCGACGCCCTGGGTAGACCTGCTGTCCGCCTCCGGTCCATGTATTTCAATGGCTATTCCCTGGGTAGACCTGCTGTCCGCCTCCGGTCCATGTATTTCGATGGCTATTCCCTGGGTAGACCTGCTGTCCGCCTCCGGTCCATGTATTTCGATGGCTATTCCCGGGGTAGACCTGCTGTCCGCCTCCGGTCCCGGTATTTCAATGGCTGTTCCCGGGGTAGACCTGCTGTCCGCCTCCGGTCCGTGTATTTCAATGGGTATTCCCTGGGTAGACCTACTGTCCGCCTCCGGTCCATGTATTTCAATGGCTATTCCTGGGTAGACGTGCTGCCCCCCTCCGGGCCTTGCCTTCCAGGGGCGGCGCCCTGGGTAGACGTGCTGCCCCCTTCCGGGCCTTGCCTCGCAATGGCGACGCCCTGGGTAGATGTGCTGCCCCCCTCCGGGCGTTGTCTTCCAGTGGCGACGCCCTGGGTAGACCTGCTGTCCGCCTCCGGTCCATGTATTTCAATGGCTATTCCTGGGTAGATGTGCTGCCCCCCTCCGGGCCTTGCCTTCCAGTGGCGACGCCCTGGGTAGACGTGCTGCCCCCTTCCGGGCCTTGCCTCGCAATGGCGACGCCCTGGGTAGATGTGCTGCCCCCCTCCGGGCGTTGTCTTCCAGTGGCGACGCCCTGGGTAGACCTGCTGTCCGCCTCCGGTCCATGTATTTCAATGGCTATTCCCTGGGTAGACCTGCTGTCCGCCTCCGGTCCATGTATTTCGATGGCTATTCCCGGGGTAGACCTGCTGTCCGCCTCCGGTCCCGGTATTTCAATGGCTGTTCCCGGGGTAGACCTGCTGTCCGCCTCCGGTCCGTGTATTTCAATGGGTATTCCCTGGGTAGACCTACTGTCCGCCTCCGGTCCATGTATTTCAATGGCTATTCCTGGGTAGACGTGCTGCCCCCCTCCGGGCCTTGCCTTCCAGTGGCGACGCCCTGGGTAGACGTGCTGCCCCCTTCCGGGCCTTGCCTCGCAATGGCGACGCCCTGGGTAGATGTGCTGCCCCCCTCCGGGCGTTGTCTTCCAGTGGCGACGCCCTGGGTAGACCTGCTGTCCGCCTCCGGTCCATGTATTTCAATGGCTATTCCCTGGGTAGACCTGCTGTCCGCCTCCGGTCCATGTATTTCGATGGCTATTCCCTGGGTAGACCTGCTGTCCGCCTCCGGTCCATGTATTTCGATGGCTGTTCCCTGGGTAGACCTACTGTCCGCCTCCGGTCCATGTATTTCAATGGCTATTCCTGGGTAGACGTGCTGCCCCCCTCCGGGCCTTGCCTTCCAGTGGCGGCGCCCTGGGTAGACGTGCTGCCCCCTTCCGGGCCTTGCCTCGCAATGGCGACGCCCTGGGTAGATGTGCTGCCCCCCTCCGGGCGTTGTCTTCCAGTGGCGACGCCCTGGGTAGACCTGCTGTCCGCCTCCGGTCCATGTATTTCAATGGCTATTCCCTGGGTAGACCTGCTGTCCGCCTCCGGTCCATGTATTTCGATGGCTATTCCCTGGGTAGACCTGCTGTCCGCCTCCGGTCCATGTATTTCGATGGCTGTTCCCTGGGTAGACCTACTGTCCGCCTCCGGTCCATGTATTTCAATGGCTATTCCTGGGTAGACGTGCTGCCCCCCTCCGGGCCTTGCCTTCCAGTGGCGGCGCCCTGGGTAGACGTGCTGCCCCCTTCCGGGCCTTGCCTCGCAATGGCGACGCCCTGGGTAGATGTGCTGCCCCCCTCCGGGCGTTGTCTTCCAGTGGCGACGCCCTGGGTAGACCTGCTGTCCGCCTCCGGTCCATGTATTTCAATGGCTATTCCCTGGGTAGACCTGCTGTCCGCCTCCGGTCCATGTATTTCGATGGCTATTCCCTGGGTAGACCTGCTGTCCGCCTCCGGTCCATGTATTTCGATGGCTGTTCCCTGGGTAGACCTACTGTCCGCCTCCGGTCCATGTATTTCAATGGCTATTCCTGGGTAGACCTGCTGCCCCCCTCCGGGCCTTGCCTTCCAGTGGCGACGCCCTGGGTAGACCTGCTGTCCGCCTCCGGTCCATGTATTTCAATGGTTATTCCCTGGGTAGACCTGCTGTCCGCCTCCGGTCCATGTATTTCGATGGCTATTCCCGGGGTAGACCTGCTGTCCGCCTCCGGTCCATGTATTTCGATGGCTGTTCCCTGGGGTAGACCTGCTGTCCGCCTCCGGTCCATGTATTTCAATGGCTGTTCCCTGGGGTAGACCTGCTGTCCGCCTCCGGTCCATGTATTTCGATGGCTGTTCCCTGGGTAGACCTGCTGTCCGCCTCCGGTCCCGGTATTTCAATGGCTATTCCCGGGTAGACCTGCTGTCTGCCTCCGGTCCGTGTATTTCAATGGGTATTCCCCGGGTAGACCTGCTGTCCGCCTCCGGTCCATTTTATTTCAATGGGTATTCCCTGGGTAGACCTGCTGTCCGCCTCCGGTCCATGTATTTCAATGGCTATTCCCTGGGTAGATCTGCTGTCCGCCTCCGGTCCATGTATTTCGATGGCTGTTCCCTGGGTAGACCTGCTGTCCGCCTCCGGTCCATGTATTTCAATGGCTATTCCTGGGTAGGCGTGCTGCCCCCCTCCGGGCCTTGCCTTCCAGTGGCGACGCCCTGGGTAGACGTGCTGCCCCCTTCCGGGCCTTGCCTCGCAATGGCAACGCCCTGGGTAGATGTGCTGCCCCCCTCCGGGCGTTGTCTTCCAGTGGCGACGCCCTGGGTAGACCTGCTGTCCGCCTCCGGTCCATGTATTTCAATGGCTATTCCCTGGGTAGACCTGCTGTCCGCCTCCGGTCCATGTATTTCGATGGCTATTCCCGGGGTAGACCTGCTGTCCGCCTCCGGTCCCGGAATTTCAATGGCTGTTCCCGGGGTAGACCTGCTGTCCGCCTCCGGTCCGTGTATTTCAATGGGTATTCCCTGGGTAGACCTACTGTCCGCCTCCGGTCCATGTATTTCAATGGCTATTCCTGGGTAGACGTGCTGCCCCCCTCCGGGCCTTGCCTTCCAGTGGCGACGCCCTGGGTAGACGTGCTGCCCCCTTCCGGGCCTTGCCTCGCAATGGCGACGCCCTGGGTAGATGTGCTGCCCCCCTCCGGGCGTTGTCTTCCAGTGGCGACGCCCTGGGTAGACCTGCTGTCCGCCTCCGGTCCATGTATTTCAATGGCTATTCCTGGGTAGATGTGCTGCCCCCCTCCGGGCCTTGCCTTCCAGTGGCGACGCCCTGGGTAGACGTGCTGCCCCCTTCCGGGCCTTGCCTCGCAATGGCGACGCCCTGGGTAGATGTGCTGCCCCCCTCCGGGCGTTGTCTTCCAGTGGCGACGCCCTGGGTAGACCTGCTGTCCGCCTCCGGTCCATGTATTTCAATGGCTATTGCCTGGGTAGACCTGCTGTCCGCCTCCGGTCCATGTATTTCGATGGCTGTTCCCTGGGTAGACCTACTGTCCGCCTCCGGTCCATGTATTTCAATGGCTATTCCTGGGTAGACGTGCTGCCCCCCTCCGGGCCTTGCCTTCCAGTGGCGACGCCCTGGGTAGACGTGCTGCCCCCTTCCGGGCCTTGCCTCGCAATGGCGACGCCCTGGGTAGATGTGCTGCCCCCCTCCGGGCGTTGTCTTCCAGTGGCGACGCCCTGGGTAGACCTGCTGTCCGCCTCCGGTCCATGTATTTCAATGGCTATTCCCTGGGTAGACCTGCTGTCCGCCTCCGGTCCATGTATTTCAAAGGCTGTTCCCTGGGGTAGACCTACTGTCCGCCTCCGGTCCATGTATTTCAATGGCTGTTCCCGGGGTAGACCTGCTGTCCGCCTCCGGTCCAAGTATTTCGATGGCTATTCCCTGGGTAGACCTGCTGTCCGCCTCCGGTCCATGTATTTCGATGGCTCTTCCCTGGGTAGACCTACTGTCCGCCTCCGGTCCATGTATTTCAATGGCTATTCCTGGGTAGACGTGCTGCCCCCCTCCGGGCCTTGCCTTCCAGTGGCGGCACCCTGGGTAGACGTGCTGCCCCCTTCCGGGCCTTGCCTCGCAATGGCGACGTCCTGGGTAGATGTGCTGCCCCCCTCCGGGCCTTGCCTTCCAGTGGCGACGCCCTGGGTAGACCTGCTGTCCGCCTCCGGTCCATGTATTTCAATGGCTATTCCCTGGGTAGACCTGCTGTCCGCCTCCGGTCCATGTATTTCAATGGCTGTTCCGTGGGGTAGACCTACTGTCCGCCTCCGGTCCATGTATTTCAATGGCTGTTCCCGGGGTAGACCTGCTGTCCGCCTCCGGTCCGTGTATTTCAATGGGTATTCCCTGGGTAGACCTGCTGTCCGCCTCCGGTCCATGTATTTCGATGGCTGTTCCCTGGGTAGACCTACTGTCCGCCTCCGGTCCATGTATTTCAATGGCTATTCCTGGGTAGACGTGCTGCCCCCCTCCGGGCCTTGCCTTCCAGTGGCGACGCCCTGGGTAGACGTGCTGCCCCCTTCCGGGCCTTGCCTCGCAATGGCGACGCCCTGGGTAGATGTGCTGCCCCCCTCCGGGCCTTGCCTTCCAGTGGCGGCGCCCTGGGTAGACGTGCTGCCCCCTTCCGGGCCTTGCCTCCCAATGGCGACGCCCTGGGTAGATGTGCTGCCCCCCTCCGGGCGTTGTCTTCCAGTGGCGACGCCCTGGGTAGACCTGCTGTCCGCCTCCGGTCCATGTATTTCAATGGCTATTCCCTGGGTAGACCTGCTGTCCGCCTCCGGTCCATGTATTTCAATGGCTATTCCCTGGGTAGACCTGCTGTCCGCCTCCGGTCCATGTATTTCGATGGCTGTTCCCTGGGTAGACCTACTGTCCGCCTCCGGTCCATGTATTTCAATGGCTATTCCTGGGTAGACGTGCTGCCCCCCTCCGGGCCTTGCCTTCCAGTGGCGACGCCCTGGGTAGACGTGCTGCCCCCTTCCGGGCTCTGCCTCGCAATGGCGACGCCCTGGGTAGATGTGCTGCCCCCCTCCGGGCCTTGCCTTCCAGTGGCGGCGCCCTGGGTAGACGTGCTGCCCCCTTCCGGGCCTTGCCTCGCAATGGCGACGCCCTGGGTAGATGTGCTGCCCCCCTCCGGGCGTTGTCTTCCAGTGGCGACGCCCTGGGTAGACCTGCTGTCCGCCTCCGGTCCATGTACTTCAATGGCTATTCCCTGGGTAGACCTGCTGTCCGCCTCCGGTCCATGTATTTCGATGGCTATTCCCGGGGTAGACCTGCTGTCCGCCTCCGGTCCCGGTATTTCAATGGCTGTTCCCGGGGTAGACCTGCTGTCCGCCTCCGGTCCGTGTATTTCAATGGGTATTCCCTGGGTAGACCTACTGTCTGCCTCCGGTCCATGTATTTCAATGGCTATTCCTGGGTAGACGTGCTGCCCCCCTCCGGGCCTTGCCTTCCAGTGGCGACGCCCTGGGTAGACGTGCTGCCCCCTTCCGGGCCTTGCCTCGCAATGGCGACGCCCTGGGTAGATGTGCTGCCCCCCTCCGGGCGTTGTCTTCCAGTGGCGACGCCCTGGGTAGACCTGCTGTCCGCCTCCGGTCCATGTATTTCAATGGCTATTCCTGGGTAGATGTGCTGCCCCCCTCCGGGCCTTGCCTTCCAGTGGCGACGCCCTGGGTAGACGTGCTGCCCCCTTCCGGGCCTTGCCTCGCAATGGCGACGCCCTGGGTAGATGTGCTGCCCCCCTCCGGGCGTTGTCTTCCAGTGGCGACGCCCTGGGTAGACCTGCTGTCCGCCTCCGGTCCATGTATTTCAATGGCTGTTCCCTGGGGTAGACCTGCTGTCCGCCTCCGGTCCATGTATTTCGATGGCTGTTCCCTGGGTAGACCTACTGTCCGCCTCCGGTCCATGTATTTCAAAGGCTATTCCTGGGTAGACCTGCTGTCCGCCTCCGGTCCATGTACTTCAATGGCTATTCCCTGGGTAGACCTGCTGTCCGCCTCCGGTCCATGTATTTCGATGGCTATTCCCGGGGTAGACCTGCTGTCCGCCTCCGGTCCCGGTATTTCAATGGCTGTTCCCGGGGTAGACCTGCTGTCCGCCTCCGGTCCGTGTATTTCAATGGGTATTCCCTGGGTAGACCTACTGTCCGCCTCCGGTCCATGTATTTCAATGGCTATTCCTGGGTAGACGTGCTGCCCCCCTCCGGGCCTTGCCTTCCAGTGGCGACGCCCTGGGTAGACGTGCTGCCCCCTTCCGGGCCTTGCCTCGCAATGGCGACGCCCTGGGTAGATGTGCTGCCCCCCTCCGGGCGTTGTCTTCCAGTGGCGACGCCCTGGGTAGACCTGCTGTCCGCCTCCGGTCCATGTATTTCAATGGCTATTCCTGGGTAGATGTGCTGCCCCCCTCCGGGCCTTGCCTTCCAGTGGCGACGCCCTGGGTAGACGTGCTGCCCCCTTCCGGGCCTTGCCTCGCAATGGCGACGCCCTGGGTAGATGTGCTGCCCCCCTCCGGGCGTTGTCTTCCAGTGGCGACGCCCTGGGTAGACCTGCTGTCCGCCTCCGGTCCATGTATTTCAATGGCTATTGCCTGGGTAGACCTGCTGTCCGCCTCCGGTCCATGTATTTCGATGGCTGTTCCCTGGGTAGACCTACTGTCCGCCTCCGGTCCATGTATTTCAATGGCTATTCCTGGGTAGACGTGCTGCCCCCCTCCGGGCCTTGCCTTCCAGTGGCGACGCCCTGGGTAGACGTGCTGCCCCCTTCCGGGCCTTGCCTCGCAATGGCGACGCCCTGGGTAGATGTGCTGCCCCCCTCCGGGCGTTGTCTTCCAGTGGCGACGCCCTGGGTAGACCTGCTGTCCGCCTCCGGTCCATGTATTTCAATGGCTATTCCCTGGGTAGACCTGCTGTCCGCCTCCGGTCCATGTATTTCAATGGCTGTTCCCTGGGGTAGACCTACTGTCCGCCTCCGGTCCATGTATTTCAATGGCTGTTCCCGGGGTAGACCTGCTGTCCGCCTCCGGTCCAAGTATTTCGATGGCTATTCCCTGGGTAGACCTGCTGTCCGCCTCCGGTCCATGTATTTCGATGGCTCTTCCCTGGGTAGACCTACTGTCCGCCTCCGGTCCATGTATTTCAATGGCTATTCCTGGGTAGACGTGCTGCCCCCCTCCGGGCCTTGCCTTCCAGTGGCGGCGCCCTGGGTAGACGTGCTGCCCCCTTCCGGGCCTTGCCTCGCAATGGCGACGTCCTGGGTAGATGTGCTGCCCCCCTCCGGGCCTTGCCTTCCAGTGGCGACGCCCTGGGTAGACCTGCTGTCCGCCTCCGGTCCATGTATTTCAATGGCTATTCCCTGGGTAGACCTGCTGTCCGCCTCCGGTCCATGTATTTCAATGGCTGTTCCGTGGGGTAGACCTACTGTCCGCCTCCGGTCCATGTATTTCAATGGCTGTTCCCGGGGTAGACCTGCTGTCCGCCTCCGGTCCGTGTATTTCAATGGGTATTCCCTGGGTAGACCTGCTGTCCGCCTCCGGTCCATGTATTTCGATGGCTGTTCCCTGGGTAGACCTACTGTCCGCCTCCGGTCCATGTATTTCAATGGCTATTCCTGGGTAGACGTGCTGCCCCCCTCCGGGCCTTGCCTTCCAGTGGCGACGCCCTGGGTAGACGTGCTGCCCCCTTCCGGGCCTTGCCTCGCAATGGCGACGCCCTGGGTAGATGTGCTGCCCCCCTCCGGGCCTTGCCTTCCAGTGGCGGCGCCCTGGGTAGACGTGCTGCCCCCTTCCGGGCCTTGCCTCCCAATGGCGACGCCCTGGGTAGATGTGCTGCCCCCCTCCGGGCGTTGTCTTCCAGTGGCGACGCCCTGGGTAGACCTGCTGTCCGCCTCCGGTCCATGTATTTCAATGGCTATTCCCTGGGTAGACCTGCTGTCCGCCTCCGGTCCATGTATTTCAATGGCTATTCCCTGGGTAGACCTGCTGTCCGCCTCCGGTCCATGTATTTCGATGGCTGTTCCCTGGGTAGACCTACTGTCCGCCTCCGGTCCATGTATTTCAATGGCTATTCCTGGGTAGACGTGCTGCCCCCCTCCGGGCCTTGCCTTCCAGTGGCGACGCCCTGGGTAGACGTGCTGCCCCCTTCCGGGCTCTGCCTCGCAATGGCGACGCCCTGGGTAGATGTGCTGCCCCCCTCCGGGCCTTGCCTTCCAGTGGCGGCGCCCTGGGTAGACGTGCTGCCCCCTTCCGGGCCTTGCCTCGCAATGGCGACGCCCTGGGTAGATGTGCTGCCCCCCTCCGGGCGTTGTCTTCCAGTGGCGACGCCCTGGGTAGACCTGCTGTCCGCCTCCGGTCCATGTACTTCAATGGCTATTCCCTGGGTAGACCTGCTGTCCGCCTCCGGTCCATGTATTTCGATGGCTATTCCCGGGGTAGACCTGCTGTCCGCCTCCGGTCCCGGTATTTCAATGGCTGTTCCCGGGGTAGACCTGCTGTCCGCCTCCGGTCCGTGTATTTCAATGGGTATTCCCTGGGTAGACCTACTGTCCGCCTCCGGTCCATGTATTTCAATGGCTATTCCTGGGTAGACGTGCTGCCCCCCTCCGGGCCTTGCCTTCCAGTGGCGACGCCCTGGGTAGACGTGCTGCCCCCTTCCGGGCCTTGCCTCGCAATGGCGACGCCCTGGGTAGATGTGCTGCCCCCCTCCGGGCGTTGTCTTCCAGTGGCGACGCCCTGGGTAGACCTGCTGTCCGCCTCCGGTCCATGTATTTCAATGGCTATTCCTGGGTAGATGTGCTGCCCCCCTCCGGGCCTTGCCTTCCAGTGGCGACGCCCTGGGTAGACGTGCTGCCCCCTTCCGGGCCTTGCCTCGCAATGGCGACGCCCTGGGTAGATGTGCTGCCCCCCTCCGGGCGTTGTCTTCCAGTGGCGACGCCCTGGGTAGACCTGCTGTCCGCCTCCGGTCCATGTATTTCAATGGCTGTTCCCTGGGGTAGACCTGCTGTCCGCCTCCGGTCCATGTATTTCGATGGCTGTTCCCTGGGTAGACCTACTGTCCGCCTCCGGTCCATGTATTTCAAAGGCTATTCCTGGGTAGACCTGCTGTCTGCCTCCGGTCCATGTATTTCAATGGCTATTCCTGGGTAGACGTGCTGCCCCCCTCCGGGCCTTGCCTTCCAGTGGTGACGCCCTGGGTAGACGTGCTGCCCCCTTCCGGGCCTTGCCTTCCAGTGGCGACGCCCTGGGTAGACCTGCTCTCCGCCTCCGGTTCATTAATTTCAACGCGTATTCCCGGGGTAGACCTGCTGTCCGCCTCCGGTCCATGTATTTCAATGGCTCTTCCCTGGGTAGACCTGCTGTCCGCCTCCGGTCCATGTATTTCGATGGCTGTTCCCTGGGTAGACCTGCTGTCCGCCTCCGGTCCATGTATTTCAATGGCTGTTCCCTGGGGTAGACCTGCTGTCCGCCTCCGGTCCATGTATTTCAATGGCTATTCCCTGGGTAGACCTGCTGTCCGCCTCCGTTCCATGTATTTCGATGGCTGTTCCCTGGGTAGACCTGCTGTCCGCCTCCGGTCCATGTATTTCAATGGCTATTCCTGGGTAGGCGTGCTGCCCCCCTCCGGGCCTTGCCTTCCAGTGGCGACGCCCTGGGTAGACGTGCTGCCCCCTTCCGGGCCTTGCCTCGCAATGGCAACGCCCTGGGTAGATGTGCTGCCCCCCTCCGGGCGTTGTCTTCCAGTGGCGACGCCCTGGGTAGACCTGCTGTCCGCCTCCGGTCCATGTATTTCAATGGCTATTCCCTGGGTAGACCTGCTGTCCGCCTCCGGTCCATGTATTTCGATGGCTATTCCCGGGGTAGACCTGCTGTCCGCCTCCGGTCCCGGTATTTCAATGGCTGTTCCCGGGGTAGACCTGCTGTCCGCCTCCGGTCCGTGTATTTCAATGGGTATTCCCTGGGTAGACCTACTGTCCGCCTCCGGTCCATGTATTTCAATGGCTATTCCTGGGTAGACGTGCTGCCCCCCTCCGGGCCTTGCCTTCCAGTGGCGACGCCCTGGGTAGACGTGCTGCCCCCTTCCGGGCCTTGCCTCGCAATGGCGACGCCCTGGGTAGATGTGCTGCCCCCCTCCGGGCGTTGTCTTCCAGTGGCGACGCCCTGGGAAGACCTGCTGTCCGCCTCCGGTCCATGTATTTCAATGGCTATTCCTGGGTAGATGTGCTGCCCCCCTCCGGGCCTTGCCTTCCAGTGGCGACGCCCTGGGTAGACGTGCTGCCCCCTTCCGGGCCTTGCCTCGCAATGGCGACGCCCTGGGTAGATGTGCTGCCCCCCTCCGGGCGTTGTCTTCCAGTGGCGACGCCCTGGGTAGACCTGCTGTCCGCCTCCGGTCCATGTATTTCAATGGCTATTGCCTGGGTAGACCTGCTGTCCGCCTCCGGTCCATGTATTTCGATGGCTGTTCCCTGGGTAGACCTACTGTCCGCCTCCGGTCCATGTATTTCAATGGCTATTCCTGGGTAGACGTGCTGCCCCCCTCCGGGCCTTGCCTTCCAGTGGCGACGCCCTGGGTAGACGTGCTGCCCCCTTCCGGGCCTTGCCTCGCAATGGCGACGCCCTGGGTAGATGTGCTGCCCCCCTCCGGGCGTTGTCTTCCAGTGGCGACGCCCTGGGTAGACCTGCTGTCCGCCTCCGGTCCATGTATTTCAATGGCTATTGCCTGGGTAGACCTGCTGTCCGCCTCCGGTCCATGTATTTCGATGGCTGTTCCCTGGGTAGACCTACTGTCCGCCTCCGGTCCATGTATTTCAATGGCTATTCCTGGGTAGACGTGCTGCCCCCCTCCGGGCCTTGCCTTCCAGTGGCGACGCCCTGGGTAGACGTGCTGCCCCCTTCCGGGCCTTGCCTCGCAATGGCGACGCCCTGGGTAGATGTGCTGCCCCCCTCCGGGCGTTGTCTTCCAGTGGCGACGCCCTGGGTAGACCTGCTGTCCGCCTCCGGTCCATGTATTTCAATGGCTATTCCCTGGGTAGACCTGCTGTCCGCCTCCGGTCCATGTATTTCAATGGCTGTTCCCTGGGGTAGACCTACTGTCCGCCTCCGGTCCATGTATTTCAATGGCTGTTCCCGGGGTAGACCTGCTGTCCGCCTCCGGTCCAAGTATTTCGATGGCTATTCCCTGGGTAGACCTGCTGTCCGCCTCCGGTCCATGTATTTCGATGGTTCTTCCCTGGGTAGACCTACTGTCCGCCTCCGGTCCATGTATTTCAATGGCTATTCCTGGGTAGACGTGCTGCCCCCCTCCGGGCCTTGCCTTCCAGTGGCGGCGCCCTGGGTAGACGTGCTGCCCCCTTCCGGGCCTTGCCTCGCAATGGCGACGTCCTGGGTAGATGTGCTGCCCCCCTCCGGGCCTTGCCTTCCAGTGGCGACGCCCTGGGTAGACCTGCTGTCCGCCTCCGGTCCATGTATTTCAATGGCTATTCCCTGGGTAGACCTGCTGTCCGCCTCCGGTCCATGTATTTCAATGGCTGTTCCGTGGGGTAGACCTACTGTCCGCCTCCGGTCCATGTATTTCAATGGCTGTTCCCGGGGTAGACCTGCTGTCCGCCTCCGGTCCGTGTATTTCAATGGGTATTCCCTGGGTAGACCTGCTGTCCGCCTCCGGTCCATGTATTTCGATGGCTGTTCCCTGGGTAGACCTACTGTCCGCCTCCGGTCCATGTATTTCAATGGCTATTCCTGGGTAGATGTGCTGCCCCCCTCCGGGCCTTGCCTTCCAGTGGCGGCGCCCTGGGTAGACGTGCTGCCCCCTTCCGGGCCTTGCCTCCCAATGGCGACGCCCTGGGTAGATGTGCTGCCCCCCTCCGGGCGTTGTCTTCCAGTGGCGACGCCCTGGGTAGACCTGCTGTCCGCCTCCGGTCCATGTATTTCAATGGCTATTCCCTGGGTAGACCTGCTGTCCGCCTCCGGTCCATGTATTTCAATGGCTATTCCCTGGGTAGACCTGCTGTCCGCCTCCGGTCCATGTATTTCGATGGCTGTTCCCTGGGTAGACCTACTGTCCGCCTCCGGTCCATGTATTTCAATGGCTATTCCTGGGTAGACGTGCTGCCCCCCTCCGGGCCTTGCCTTCCAGTGGCGACGCCCTGGGTAGACGTGCTGCCCCCTTCCGGGCTCTGCCTCGCAATGGCGACGCCCTGGGTAGATGTGCTGCCCCCCTCCGGGCCTTGCCTTCCAGTGGCGGCGCCCTGGGTAGACGTGCTGCCCCCTTCCGGGCCTTGCCTCGCAATGGCGACGCCCTGGGTAGATGTGCTGCCCCCCTCCGGGCGTTGTCTTCCAGTGGCGACGCCCTGGGTAGACCTGCTGTCCGCCTCCGGTCCATGTATTTCAATGGCTATTCCCTGGGTAGACCTGCTGTCCGCCTCCGGTCCATGTATTTCGATGGCTATTCCCTGGGTAGACCTGCTGTCCGCCTCCGGTCCATGTATTTCGATGGCTGTTCCCTGGGTAGACCTACTGTCCGCCTCCGGTCCATGTATTTCAATGGCTATTCCTGGGTAGACGTGCTGCCCCCCTCCGGGCCTTGCCTTCCAGTGGCGGCGCCCTGGGTAGACGTGCTGCCCCCTTCCGGGCCTTGCCTCGCAATGGCGACGCCCTGGGTAGATGTGCTGCCCCCCTCCGGGCGTTGTCTTCCAGTGGCGACGCCCTGGGTAGACCTGCTGTCCGCCTCCGGTCCATGTATTTCAATGGCTATTCCCTGGGTAGACCTGCTGTCCGCCTCCGGTCCATGTATTTCGATGGCTATTCCCTGGGTAGACCTGCTGTCCGCCTCCGGTCCATGTATTTCGATGGCTGTTCCCTGGGTAGACCTACTGTCCGCCTCCGGTCCATGTATTTCAATGGCTATTCCTGGGTAGACGTGCTGCCCCCCTCCGGGCCTTGCCTTCCAGTGGCGACGCCCTGGGTAGACCTGCTGTCCGCCTCCGGTCCATGTATTTCAATGGTTATTCCCTGGGTAGACCTGCTGTCCGCCTCCGGTCCATGTATTTCGATGGCTATTCCCGGGGTAGACCTGCTGTCCGCCTCCGGTCCATGTATTTCGATGGCTGTTCCCTGGGGTAGACCTGCTGTCCGCCTCCGGTCCATGTATTTCAATGGCTGTTCCCTGGGGTAGACCTGCTGTCCGCCTCCGGTCCATGTATTTCGATGGCTGTTCCCTGGGTAGACCTGCTGTCCGCCTCCGGTCCCGGTATTTCAATGGCTATTCCCGGGGTAGACCTGCTGTCTGCCTCCGGTCCGTGTATTTCAATGGGTATTCCCCGGGTAGACCTGCTGTCCGCCTCCGGTCCATTTTATTTCAATGGGTATTCCCTGGGTAGACCTGCTGTCCGCCTCCGGTCCACGTATTTCAATGGGTATTCCCGGGGTAGACCTGCTGTCCGCCTCCGGTCCATGTATTTCAATGGGTATTCCCTGGGTAGACCTGCTGTCCGCCTCCGGTCCACGTATTTCAATGGCTATTCCCGGGGTAGACCTGCTGTCCGCCTCCGGTCCACGTATTTCAATGGGTATTCCCTGGGTAGACCTGCTGTCCGCCTCCGGTCATTTTATTTCAATGGGTATTCCCGGGGTAGACCTGCTGTCCGCCTCCGGTCCATGTATTTCAATGGCTGTTCCCTGGGTAGACCTGCTGTCCGCCTCCGGTCCACGTATTTCAATGGGTATTCCCTGGGTAGACCTGCTGTCCGCCTCCGGTCATTTTATTTCAATGGGTATTCCCGGGGTAGACCTGCTGTCCGCCTCCGGTCCATGTATTTCAATGGCTGTTCCCTGGGTAGACCTGCTGTCCGCCTCCGGTCCACGTATTTCAATGGGTATTCCGTGGGTAGACCTGCTGTCCGCCTCCGGTCCATTTTATTTCCATGGGTATTCCCGGGGTAGACCTGCTGTCTGCTTCCTAGCCTGGTATCCTGCAGGCTAATCCCTGGGTAGACCTGCTGTCCGCCTCCGGGCAATGTATTAATGGCTCCGCGATGGCAGGTCTACCCGGCTCCGGGCCCGGCCGCAGCCGGCAGCCGTGCCCAGCGCCGCCGGCGTGGCGCCCCTGCGTCGGGCGGAGGCGGGGCGAACCGGTCTACCCCGTTCCGGGGCGGCTCCGCGATGGCAGGTCTACCCGGCTCCGGGCCCGGCCGCAGCCGGCAGCCGTGCCCGGCGCCGCCGGCGTGGCGCCCCTGCGTCGGGCGGAGGCGGGGCGAACCGGTCTACCCCGTTCCGGGGCGGCTCCGCGATGGCAGGTCTACCCGGCTCCGGGCCCGGCCGCAGCCGGCAGCCGTGCCCGGCGCCGCCGGCGTGGCGCCCCTGCGTCGGGCGGAGGCGGGGCGAACCGGTCTACCCCGTTCCGGGGCGGCTCCGCGATGGCAGGTCTACCCGGCTCCGGGCCCGGCCGCAGCCGGCAGCCGTGCCCAGCGCCGCCGGCGTGGCGCCCCTGCGTCGGGCGGAGGCGGGGCGAACCGGTCTACCCCGTTCCGGGGCGGCTCCGCGATGGCAGGTCTACCCGGCTCCGGGCCCGGCCGCAGCCGGCAGCCGTGCCCGGCGCCGCCGGCGTGGCGCCCCTGCGTCGGGCGGAGGCGGGGCGAACCGGTCTACCCCGTTCCGGGGCGGCTCCGCGATGGCAGGTCTACCCGGCTCCGGGCCCGGCCGCAGCCGGCAGCCGTGCCCGGCGCCGCCGGCGTGGCGCCCCTGCGTCGGGCGGAGGCGGGGCGAACCGGTCTACCCCGTTCCGGGGCGGCTCCGCGATGGCAGGTCTACCCGGCTCCGGGCCCGGCCGCAGCCGGCAGCCGTGCCCGGCGCCGCCGGCGTGGCGCCCCTGCGTCGGGCGGAGGCGGGGCGAACCGGTCTACCCCGTTCCGGGGCGGCTCCGCGATGGCAGGTCTACCCGGCTCCGGGCCCGGCCGCAGCCGGCAGCCGTGCCCGGCGCTGCCGGCGTGGCGCCCCTGCGTCGGGCGGAGGCGGGGCGAACTTCGGCACGGGCCGGGTAGACCTGCTGTCCCCTGCGCTCGCGGAAGTTCACCAAGGGGTCGCTGTTTCTGGCTGCCTCCGGCTATGTCCTCGTAGGAGGCGGCGTGCGCCACTGCGCCGCCCCGGTCGGGTGCGAGTCGTACTCTTGGGGGCGCGCGCGGCCTCGGCCTCGTCTGTACGTATTATGGGAGCGAGCGAGGGGCCGCATCCCCGCAGGCTAGTCCCGTGCCTGTGTCCGAGGCGGATGTGCGGCGGCCGCGCGTGCGGTCGCCGGCGGAAAGAAGCCAGACGAGTGTGCCGAGTTCGATGTGGGGCGAGTCGCGTGACTTCAGTCCCGGTTCCCGTGGTGTAGCGCCCGGTGACTTTGGGTCCGAGGCGCGAGGTGTGTGGCGAGAAGGCTTGCGAGCGTGTCCGGTCCGGCCCGGCTGCTGCCGGCTTCGTGAAGGGCGAGGGCCCTCGTTCTGTTCTCCTTCCCCGTCCCCGCGGGGAGGTGTGGGGGGCGAGGCGGCGGCGCCTCGTCCCTCTTCTGCCCGGCCTTAAGCCGGGGCCCGGTCTTCCCCGGGCGTGTTTTATGGCTGTCCGTGCGTGCGGCGCGGTGGCCGGCAGGGCAAAGGGTGCTCGTTGGGCCGGGGCTCTGTCGTGTCGAGACCGGCGGCTGAGGCTTTTCCCGAGAGCCCCGAGGACGGCCCGGTTCGCCGAGGTGGCGGCGCCTTGTTCCCCGCTCCGCCCGACTTGCTGCCCAGTGTGTGTGTCCGTGTTGGGAGTCCCGCGGGTGTGAGGCGTGCGGCCTTGCCTCGGCTTGCCCGGTTGCTGGAAAAGGGGCTCGGTGATGGGAGTCGCCCGATGAGTTGTGGGGCGGGGTGGCGGCACCCTGCCCCCCCCCCCCCGCCTGCCCTGCCGTGTGTTTATGACGTTGTTCCCCCCTTCCTCGGCCTTAAGCTGGGGACCCGTGTAGCGGGCGGAGTTCCGTGTGGCTGGCGGCCGGCCGCGGTGGCCCGGCCGCCCCTAGCACGTGGACCTGAACACCTCCCCCAACCGGGAGAGCCCTGGGGCGAATGTCGTGGGCGAGGCGGCGGCGCCTCGCCCTTCCTTTGGCTGTGACCGGTGTGATCGAGCCCCACTGTGTTGCTGTGCCGGCCCGTCGGGGTCTGGCCTGCCATGGGGGCTGGGTTTTTGCCAGCAGGTCCTCTAGTTCAGGCACGCGGGTGGAGTGGGGGCTGCCCCGGCCTGGTTTTTTGTTTTTTTTTTTTTTTTCTTTCGTGGCCCTAAGCCGCGGCACCGAGGCAACGCGCGACGAAGGGTCGTGGGCCCATGAAGGCGAGGAAAGGGAGAGCATCGAGATGCGGTTGTTGGGGGGTGTGAGCCAGAGGGGGGGGGGCAAGCCGAGGAGGCGCGAGCCTCGTTCTTCCCGCCCCCCCCACCACCCCGGGCCCGCGACCCCCGTGACTAGCGCGGGTCGTGCGATGCGTTGTGTGTGCTTTTTTTTTTTTTTTTTTTTTCCCGGTCTCTTGCCGTCCCCCGGCTTTTCCGGAGGGAAAGCCGATCGCTGCGAGGCGGGCGAAAGCCAGTGGCCCGTGGCATGGTCGGTGGCATTTTCTCGAACGCTCGGATGGGGTTTCCCTGGCGGGAGTGGGGAGTGCAACACGCGCCCCCCCCCCTGCCCAGCGGTCCCATCCTGCCCGTTGTCTCGCTAAGGGAGCCGTTGTCCGCGGCCACGGGGGGCACCCCGCTCCCCGTGCGCTTTGTCTCCGCCGTGACGGAGCCGCGAAAGGCGTGGAGCCGGCTCGCCGGTGTCCGCGGCCTCGGGAGCCGTCGGGGAGGCTCGGCGGCGCCAAGCCGCGGAGAGGGCCTCTCGGGGACGTGTCCCGGATGCTCGCCACCTGTGCCCCGAGCGGTGGTGGAGCCGGCCGGCGTCGTGTATACGCCGGGTTGCCGTTGTCTCAGGAGCAGCATGGCCGTGGGGCCCTGGTCGCCGTTTGCCGCGGCGGCCATCCTTTCCTGTCTGTGTCCGATCGATGAGGCTTTTCGGGTCGCGTTGGAGAGGGCCCCCGGCGGCCCGGCTCTTCCGGGGCTCTCTGTCATGG
>JBBAXF010000040.1:427500-515000 GCA_037837765.1 Delichon dasypus
TGGCTGTTCCCTGGGTAGACCTACTGTCCGCCTCCGGTCCATGTATTTCAAAGGCTATTCCTGGGTAGACCTGCTGTCTGCCTCCGGTCCATGTATTTCAATGGCTATTCCTGGGTAGACGTGCTGCCCCCCTCCGGGCCTTGCCTTCCAGTGGTGACGCCCTGGGTAGACGTGCTGCCCCCTTCCGGGCCTTGCCTTCCAGTGGCGACGCCCTGGGTAGACCTGCTCTCCGCCTCCGGTTCATTAATTTCAACGCGTATTCCCGGGGTAGACCTGCTGTCCGCCTCCGGTCCATGTACTTCAATGGCTATTCCCTGGGTAGACCTGCTGTCCGCCTCCGGTCCGTGTATTTCAATGGGTATTCCCTGGGTAGACCTACTGTCCGCCTCCGGTCCATGTATTTCAATGGCTATTCCTGGGTAGACGTGCTGCCCCCCTCCGGGCCTTGCCTTCCAGTGGCGACGCCCTGGGTAGACGTGCTGCCCCCTTCCGGGCCTTGCCTCGCAATGGCGACGCCCTGGGTAGATGTGCTGCCCCCCTCCGGGCGTTGTCTTCCAGTGGCGACGCCCTGGGTAGACCTGCTGTCCGCCTCCGGTCCATGTATTTCAATGGCTATTCCTGGGTAGATGTGCTGCCCCCCTCCGGGCCTTGCCTTCCAGTGGCGACGCCCTGGGTAGACGTGCTGCCCCCTTCCGGGCCTTGCCTCGCAATGGCGACGCCCTGGGTAGATGTGCTGCCCCCCTCCGGGCGTTGTCTTCCAGTGGCGACGCCCTGGGTAGACCTGCTGTCCGCCTCCGGTCCATGTATTTCAATGGCTGTTCCCTGGGGTAGACCTGCTGTCCGCCTCCGGTCCATGTATTTCGATGGCTGTTCCCTGGGTAGACCTACTGTCCGCCTCCGGTCCATGTATTTCAAAGGCTATTCCTGGGTAGACCTGCTGTCTGCCTCCGGTCCATGTATTTCAATGGCTATTCCTGGGTAGACGTGCTGCCCCCCTCCGGGCCTTGCCTTCCAGTGGTGACGCCCTGGGTAGACGTGCTGCCCCCTTCCGGGCCTTGCCTTCCAGTGGCGACGCCCTGGGTAGACCTGCTCTCCGCCTCCGGTTCATTAATTTCAACGCGTATTCCCGGGGTAGACCTGCTGTCCGCCTCCGGTCCATGTATTTCAATGGCTCTTCCCTGGGTAGACCTGCTGTCCGCCTCCGGTCCATGTATTTCGATGGCTGTTCCCTGGGTAGACCTGCTGTCCGCCTCCGGTCCATGTATTTCAATGGCTGTTCCCTGGGGTAGACCTGCTGTCCGCCTCCGGTCCATGTATTTCAATGGCTATTCCCTGGGTAGACCTGCTGTCCGCCTCCGTTCCATGTATTTCGATGGCTGTTCCCTGGGTAGACCTACTGTCCACCTCCGGTCCATGTATTTCAATGGCTATTCCTGGGTAGGCGTGCTGCCCCCCTCCGGGCCTTGCCTTCCAGTGGCGACGCCCTGGGTAGACGTGCTGCCCCCTTCCGGGCCTTGCCTCGCAATGGCGACGCCCTGGGTAGATGTGCTGCCCCCCTCCGGGCGTTGTCTTCCAGTGGCGACGCCCTGGGTAGACCTGCTGTCCGCCTCCGGTCCATGTATTTCAATGGCTATTCCCTGGGTAGACCTGCTGTCCGCCTCCGGTCCATGTATTTCGATGGCTATTCCCTGGGTAGACCTGCTGTCCGCCTCCGGTCCATGTATTTCGATGGCTATTCCCGGGGTAGACCTGCTGTCCGCCTCCGGTCCCGGTATTTCAATGGCTGTTCCCGGGGTAGACCTGCTGTCCGCCTCCGGTCCGTGTATTTCAATGGGTATTCCCTGGGTAGACCTACTGTCCGCCTCCGGTCCATGTATTTCAATGGCTATTCCTGGGTAGACGTGCTGCCCCCCTCCGGGCCTTGCCTTCCAGGGGCGGCGCCCTGGGTAGACGTGCTGCCCCCTTCCGGGCCTTGCCTCGCAATGGCGACGCCCTGGGTAGATGTGCTGCCCCCCTCCGGGCGTTGTCTTCCAGTGGCGACGCCCTGGGTAGACCTGCTGTCCGCCTCCGGTCCATGTATTTCAATGGCTATTCCTGGGTAGATGTGCTGCCCCCCTCCGGGCCTTGCCTTCCAGTGGCGACGCCCTGGGTAGACGTGCTGCCCCCTTCCGGGCCTTGCCTTCCAGTGGCGACGCCCTGGGTAGACCTGCTCTCCGCCTCCGGTTCATTAATTTCAACGCGTATTCCCGGGGTAGACCTGCTGTCCGCCTCCGGTCCATGTATTTCAATGGCTCTTCCCTGGGTAGACCTGCTGTACGCCTCCGGTCCATGTATTTCGATGGCTGTTCCCTGGGTAGACCTGCTGTCCGCCTCCGGTCCATGTATTTCAATGGCTGTTCCCTGGGGTAGACCTGCTGTCCGCCTCCGGTCCATGTATTTCAATGGCTATTCCCTGGGTAGACCCGCTGTCCGCCTCCGTTCCATGTATTTCGATGGCTGTTCCCTGGGTAGACCTGCTGTCCGCCTCCGGTCCATGTATTTCAATGGCTATTCCTGGGTAGGCGTGCTGCCCCCCTCCGGGCCTTGCCTTCCAGTGGCGACGCCCTGGGTAGACGTGCTGCCCCCTTCCGGGCCTTGCCTCGCAATGGCGACGCCCTGGGTAGATGTGCTGCCCCCCTCCGGGCGTTGTCTTCCAGTGGCGACGCCCTGGGTAGACCTGCTGTCCGCCTCCGGTCCATGTATTTCAATGGCTATTCCCTGGGTAGACCTGCTGTCCGCCTCCGGTCCATGTATTTCGATGGCTATTCCCTGGGTAGACCTGCTGTCCGCCTCCGGTCCATGTATTTCGATGGCTATTCCCGGGGTAGACCTGCTGTCCGCCTCCGGTCCCGGTATTTCAATGGCTGTTCCCGGGGTAGACCTGCTGTCCGCCTCCGGTCCGTGTATTTCAATGGGTATTCCCTGGGTAGACCTACTGTCCGCCTCCGGTCCATGTATTTCAATGGCTATTCCTGGGTAGACGTGCTGCCCCCCTCCGGGCCTTGCCTTCCAGGGGCGGCGCCCTGGGTAGACGTGCTGCCCCCTTCCGGGCCTTGCCTCGCAATGGCGACGCACTGGGTAGATGTGCTGCCCCCCTCCGGGCGTTGTCTTCCAGTGGCGACGCCCTGGGTAGACCTGCTGTCCGCCTCCGGTCCATGTATTTCAATGGCTATTCCTGGGTAGATGTGCTGCCCCCCTCCGGGCCTTGCCTTCCAGTGGCGACGCCCTGGGTAGACGTGCTGCCCCCTTCCGGGCCTTGCCTCGCAATGGCGACGCCCTGGGTAGATGTGCTGCCCCCCTCCGGGCGTTGTCTTCCAGTGGCGACGCCCTGGGTAGACCTGCTGTCCGCCTCCGGTCCATGTATTTCAATGGCTATTCCCTGGGTAGACCTGCTGTCCGCCTCCGGTCCATGTATTTCGATGGCTATTCCCGGGGTAGACCTGCTGTCCGCCTCCGGTCCCGGTATTTCAATGGCTGTTCCCGGGGTAGACCTGCTGTCCGCCTCCGGTCCGTGTATTTCAATGGGTATTCCCTGGGTAGACCTACTGTCCGCCTCCGGTCCATGTATTTCAATGGCTATTCCTGGGTAGACGTGCTGCCCCCCTCCGGGCCTTGCCTTCCAGTGGCGACGCCCTGGGTAGACGTGCTGCCCCCTTCCGGGCCTTGCCTCGCAATGGCGACGCCCTGGGTAGATGTGCTGCCCCCCTCCGGGCGTTGTCTTCCAGTGGCGACGCCCTGGGTAGACCTGCTGTCCGCCTCCGGTCCATGTATTTCAATGGCTATTCCCTGGGTAGACCTGCTGTCCGCCTCCGGTCCATGTATTTCGATGGCTATTCCCTGGGTAGACCTGCTGTCCGCCTCCGGTCCATGTATTTCGATGGCTGTTCCCTGGGTAGACCTACTGTCCGCCTCCGGTCCATGTATTTCAATGGCTATTCCTGGGTAGACGTGCTGCCCCCCTCCGGGCCTTGCCTTCCAGTGGCGGCGCCCTGGGTAGACGTGCTGCCCCCTTCCGGGCCTTGCCTCGCAATGGCGACGCCCTGGGTAGATGTGCTGCCCCCCTCCGGGCGTTGTCTTCCAGTGGCGACGCCCTGGGTAGACCTGCTGTCCGCCTCCGGTCCATGTATTTCGATGGCTGTTCCCTGGGTAGACCTACTGTCCGCCTCCGGTCCATGTATTTCAATGGCTATTCCTGGGTAGACCTGCTGCCCCCCTCCGGGCCTTGCCTTCCAGTGGCGACGCCCTGGGTAGACCTGCTGTCCGCCTCCGGTCCATGTATTTCAATGGTTATTCCCTGGGTAGACCTGCTGTCCGCCTCCGGTCCATGTATTTCGATGGCTATTCCCGGGGTAGACCTGCTGTCCGCCTCCGGTCCATGTATTTCGATGGCTGTTCCCTGGGGTAGACCTGCTGTCCGCCTCCGGTCCATGTATTTCAATGGCTGTTCCCTGGGGTAGACCTGCTGTCCGCCTCCGGTCCATGTATTACGATGGCTGTTCCCTGGGTAGACCTGCTGTCCGCCTCCGGTCCCGGTATTTCAATGGCTATTCCCGGGTAGACCTGCTGTCTGCCTCCGGTCCGTGTATTTCAATGGGTATTCCCCGGGTAGACCTGCTGTCCGCCTCCGGTCCATTTTATTTCAATGGGTATTCCCTGGGTAGACCTGCTGTCCGCCTCCGGTCCATGTATTTCAATGGCTATTCCCTGGGTAGATCTGCTGTCCGCCTCCGGTCCATGTATTTCGATGGCTGTTCCCTGGGTAGACCTGCTGTCCGCCTCCGGTCCATGTATTTCAATGGCTATTCCTGGGTAGGCGTGCTGCCCCCCTCCGGGCCTTGCCTTCCAGTGGCGACGCCCTGGGTAGACGTGCTGCCCCCTTCCGGGCCTTGCCTCGCAATGGCAACGCCCTGGGTAGATGTGCTGCCCCCCTCCGGGCGTTGTCTTCCAGTGGCGACGCCCTGGGTAGACCTGCTGTCCGCCTCCGGTCCATGTATTTCAATGGCTATTCCCTGGGTAGACCTGCTGTCCGCCTCCGGTCCATGTATTTCGATGGCTATTCCCGGGGTAGACCTGCTGTCCGCCTCCGGTCCCGGTATTTCAATGGCTGTTCCCGGGGTAGACCTGCTGTCCGCCTCCGGTCCGTGTATTTCAATGGGTATTCCCTGGGTAGACCTACTGTCCGCCTCCGGTCCATGTATTTCAATGGCTATTCCTGGGTAGACGTGCTGCCCCCCTCCGGGCCTTGCCTTCCAGTGGCGACGCCCTGGGTAGACGTGCTGCCCCCTTCCGGGCCTTGCCTCGCAATGGCGACGCCCTGGGTAGATGTGCTGCCCCCCTCCGGGCGTTGTCTTCCAGTGGCGACGCCCTGGGTAGACCTGCTGTCCGCCTCCGGTCCATGTATTTCAATGGCTATTCCTGGGTAGATGTGCTGCCCCCCTCCGGGCCTTGCCTTCCAGTGGCGACGCCCTGGGTAGACGTGCTGCCCCCTTCCGGGCCTTGCCTCGCAATGGCGACGCCCTGGGTAGATGTGCTGCCCCCCTCCGGGCGTTGTCTTCCAGTGGCGACGCCCTGGGTAGACCTGCTGTCCGCCTCCGGTCCATGTATTTCAATGGCTATTGCCTGGGTAGACCTGCTGTCCGCCTCCGGTCCATGTATTTCGATGGCTGTTCCCTGGGTAGACCTACTGTCCGCCTCCGGTCCATGTATTTCAATGGCTATTCCTGGGTAGACGTGCTGCCCCCCTCCGGGCCTTGCCTTCCAGTGGCGACGCCCTGGGTAGACGTGCTGCCCCCTTCCGGGCCTTGCCTCGCAATGGCGACGCCCTGGGTAGATGTGCTGCCCCCCTCCGGGCGTTGTCTTCCAGTGGCGACGCCCTGGGTAGACCTGCTGTCCGCCTCCGGTCCATGTATTTCAATGGCTATTCCCTGGGTAGACCTGCTGTCCGCCTCCGGTCCATGTATTTCAATGGCTGTTCCCTGGGGTAGACCTACTGTCCGCCTCCGGTCCATGTATTTCAATGGCTGTTCCCGGGGTAGACCTGCTGTCCGCCTCCGGTCCAAGTATTTCGATGGCTATTCCCTGGGTAGACCTGCTGTCCGCCTCCGGTCCATGTATTTCGATGGCTCTTCCCTGGGTAGACCTACTGTCCGCCTCCGGTCCATGTATTTCAATGGCTATTCCTGGGTAGACGTGCTGCCCCCCTCCGGGCCTTGCCTTCCAGTGGCGGCGCCCTGGGTAGACGTGCTGCCCCCTTCCGGGCCTTGCCTCGCAATGGCGACGTCCTGGGTAGATGTGCTGCCCCCCTCCGGGCCTTGCCTTCCAGTGGCGACGCCCTGGGTAGACCTGCTGTCCGCCTCCGGTCCATGTATTTCAATGGCTATTCCCTGGGTAGACCTGCTGTCCGCCTCCGGTCCATGTATTTCGATGGCTATTCCCTGGGTAGACCTGCTGTCCGCCTCCGGTCCATGTATTTCGATGGCTGTTCCCTGGGTAGACCTACTGTCCGCCTCCGGTCCATGTATTTCAATGGCTATTCCTGGGTAGACGTGCTGCCCCCCTCCGGGCCTTGCCTTCCAGTGGTGACGCCCTGGGTAGACGTGCTGCCCCCTTCCGGGCCTTGCCTTCCAGTGGCGACGCCCTGGGTAGACCTGCTCTCCGCCTCCGGTTCATTAATTTCAACGCGTATTCCCGGGGTAGACCTGCTGTCCGCCTCCGGTCCATGTATTTCAATGGCTCTTCCCTGGGTAGACCTGCTGTCCGCCTCCGGTCCATGTATTTCGATGGCTGTTCCCTGGGTAGACCTGCTGTCCGCCTCCGGTCCATGTATTTCAATGGCTGTTCCCTGGGGTAGACCTGCTGTCCGCCTCCGGTCCATGTATTTCAATGGCTATTCCCTGGGTAGACCTGCTGTCCGCCTCCGTTCCATGTATTTCGATGGCTGTTCCCTGGGTAGACCTACTGTCCGCCTCCGGTCCATGTATTTCAATGGCTATTCCTGGGTAGGCGTGCTGCCCCCCTCCGGGCCTTGCCTTCCAGTGGCGACGCCCTGGGTAGACGTGCTGCCCCCTTCCGGGCCTTGCCTCGCAATGGCGACGCCCTGGGTAGATGTGCTGCCCCCCTCCGGGCGTTGTCTTCCAGTGGCGACGCCCTGGGTAGACCTGCTGTCCGCCTCCGGTCCATGTATTTCAATGGCTATTCCCTGGGTAGACCTGCTGTCCGCCTCCGGTCCATGTATTTCGATGGCTATTCCCTGGGTAGACCTGCTGTCCGCCTCCGGTCCATGTATTTCGATGGCTATTCCCGGGGTAGACCTGCTGTCCGCCTCCGGTCCCGGTATTTCAATGGCTGTTCCCGGGGTAGACCTGCTGTCCGCCTCCGGTCCGTGTATTTCAATGGGTATTCCCTGGGTAGACCTACTGTCCGCCTCCGGTCCATGTATTTCAATGGCTATTCCTGGGTAGACGTGCTGCCCCCCTCCGGGCCTTGCCTTCCAGGGGCGGCGCCCTGGGTAGACGTGCTGCCCCCTTCCGGGCCTTGCCTCGCAATGGCGACGCCCTGGGTAGATGTGCTGCCCCCCTCCGGGCGTTGTCTTCCAGTGGCGACGCCCTGGGTAGACCTGCTGTCCGCCTCCGGTCCATGTATTTCAATGGCTATTCCTGGGTAGATGTGCTGCCCCCCTCCGGGCCTTGCCTTCCAGTGGCGACGCCCTGGGTAGACGTGCTGCCCCCTTCCGGGCCTTGCCTTCCAGTGGCGACGCCCTGGGTAGACCTGCTCTCCGCCTCCGGTTCATTAATTTCAACGCGTATTCCCGGGGTAGACCTGCTGTCCGCCTCCGGTCCATGTATTTCGATGGCTGTTCCCTGGGTAGACCTGCTGTCCGCCTCCGGTCCATGTATTTCAATGGCTGTTCCCTGGGGTAGACCTGCTGTCCGCCTCCGGTCCATGTATTTCAATGGCTATTCCCTGGGTAGACCCGCTGTCCGCCTCCGTTCCATGTATTTCGATGGCTGTTCCCTGGGTAGACCTGCTGTCCGCCTCCGGTCCATGTATTTCAATGGCTATTCCTGGGTAGGCGTGCTGCCCCCCTCCGGGCCTTGCCTTCCAGTGGCGACGCCCTGGGTAGACGTGCTGCCCCCTTCCGGGCCTTGCCTCGCAATGGCGACGCCCTGGGTAGATGTGCTGCCCCCCTCCGGGCGTTGTCTTCCAGTGGCGACGCCCTGGGTAGACCTGCTGTCCGCCTCCGGTCCATGTATTTCAATGGCTATTCCCTGGGTAGACCTGCTGTCCGCCTCCGGTCCATGTATTTCGATGGCTATTCCCTGGGTAGACCTGCTGTCCGCCTCCGGTCCATGTATTTCGATGGCTATTCCCGGGGTAGACCTGCTGTCCGCCTCCGGTCCCGGTATTTCAATGGCTGTTCCCGGGGTAGACCTGCTGTCCGCCTCCGGTCCGTGTATTTCAATGGGTATTCCCTGGGTAGACCTACTGTCCGCCTCCGGTCCATGTATTTCAATGGCTATTCCTGGGTAGACGTGCTGCCCCCCTCCGGGCCTTGCCTTCCAGGGGCGGCGCCCTGGGTAGACGTGCTGCCCCCTTCCGGGCCTTGCCTCGCAATGGCGACGCCCTGGGTAGATGTGCTGCCCCCCTCCGGGCGTTGTCTTCCAGTGGCGACGCCCTGGGTAGACCTGCTGTCCGCCTCCGGTCCATGTATTTCAATGGCTATTCCTGGGTAGATGTGCTGCCCCCCTCCGGGCCTTGCCTTCCAGTGGCGACGCCCTGGGTAGACGTGCTGCCCCCTTCCGGGCCTTGCCTCGCAATGGCGACGCCCTGGGTAGATGTGCTGCCCCCCTCCGGGCGTTGTCTTCCAGTGGCGACGCCCTGGGTAGACCTGCTGTCCGCCTCCGGTCCATGTATTTCAATGGCTATTCCCTGGGTAGACCTGCTGTCCGCCTCCGGTCCATGTATTTCGATGGCTATTCCCGGGGTAGACCTGCTGTCCGCCTCCGGTCCCGGTATTTCAATGGCTGTTCCCGGGGTAGACCTGCTGTCCGCCTCCGGTCCGTGTATTTCAATGGGTATTCCCTGGGTAGACCTACTGTCCGCCTCCGGTCCATGTATTTCAATGGCTATTCCTGGGTAGACGTGCTGCCCCCCTCCGGGCCTTGCCTTCCAGTGGCGACGCCCTGGGTAGACGTGCTGCCCCCTTCCGGGCCTTGCCTCGCAATGGCGACGCCCTGGGTAGATGTGCTGCCCCCCTCCGGGCGTTGTCTTCCAGTGGCGACGCCCTGGGTAGACCTGCTGTCCGCCTCCGGTCCATGTATTTCAATGGCTATTCCCTGGGTAGACCTGCTGTCCGCCTCCGGTCCATGTATTTCGATGGCTATTCCCTGGGTAGACCTGCTGTCCGCCTCCGGTCCATGTATTTCGATGGCTGTTCCCTGGGTAGACCTACTGTCCGCCTCCGGTCCATGTATTTCAATGGCTATTCCTGGGTAGACGTGCTGCCCCCCTCCGGGCCTTGCCTTCCAGTGGCGGCGCCCTGGGTAGACGTGCTGCCCCCTTCCGGGCCTTGCCTCGCAATGGCGACGCCCTGGGTAGATGTGCTGCCCCCCTCCGGGCGTTGTCTTCCAGTGGCGACGCCCTGGGTAGACCTGCTGTCCGCCTCCGGTCCATGTATTTCAATGGCTATTCCCTGGGTAGACCTGCTGTCCGCCTCCGGTCCATGTATTTCGATGGCTATTCCCTGGGTAGACCTGCTGTCCGCCTCCGGTCCATGTATTTCGATGGCTGTTCCCTGGGTAGACCTACTGTCCGCCTCCGGTCCATGTATTTCAATGGCTATTCCTGGGTAGACCTGCTGCCCCCCTCCGGGCCTTGCCTTCCAGTGGCGACGCCCTGGGTAGACCTGCTGTCCGCCTCCGGTCCATGTATTTCAATGGTTATTCCCTGGGTAGACCTGCTGTCCGCCTCCGGTTCATGTATTTCGATGGCTATTCCCGGGGTAGACCTGCTGTCCGCCTCCGGTCCATGTATTTCGATGGCTGTTCCCTGGGGTAGACCTGCTGTCCGCCTCCGGTCCATGTATTTCAATGGCTGTTCCCTGGGGTAGACCTGCTGTCCGCCTCCGGTCCATGTATTTCGATGGCTGTTCCCTGGGTAGACCTGCTGTCCGCCTCCGGTCCCGGTATTTCAATGGCTATTCCCGGGTAGACCTGCTGTCTGCCTCCGGTCCGTGTATTTCAATGGGTATTCCCCGGGTAGACCTGCTGTCCGCCTCCGGTCCATTTTATTTCAATGGGTATTCCCTGGGTAGACCTGCTGTCCGCCTCCGGTCCATGTATTTCAATGGCTATTCCCTGGGTAGATCTGCTGTCCGCCTCCGGTCCATGTATTTCGATGGCTGTTCCCTGGGTAGACCTGCTGTCCGCCTCCGGTCCATGTATTTCAATGGCTATTCCTGGGTAGGCGTGCTGCCCCCCTCCGGGCCTTGCCTTCCAGTGGCGACGCCCTGGGTAGACGTGCTGCCCCCTTCCGGGCCTTGCCTCGCAATGGCAACGCCCTGGGTAGATGTGCTGCCCCCCTCCGGGCGTTGTCTTCCAGTGGCGACGCCCTGGGTAGACCTGCTGTCCGCCTCCGGTCCATGTATTTCAATGGCTATTCCCTGGGTAGACCTGCTGTCCGCCTCCGGTCCATGTATTTCGATGGCTATTCCCGGGGTAGACCTGCTGTCCGCCTCCGGTCCCGGTATTTCAATGGCTGTTCCCGGGGTAGACCTGCTGTCCGCCTCCGGTCCGTGTATTTCAATGGGTATTCCCTGGGTAGACCTACTGTCCGCCTCCGGTCCATGTATTTCAATGGCTATTCCTGGGTAGACGTGCTGCCCCCCTCCGGGCCTTGCCTTCCAGTGGCGACGCCCTGGGTAGACGTGCTGCCCCCTTCCGGGCCTTGCCTCGCAATGGCGACGCCCTGGGTAGATGTGCTGCCCCCCTCCGGGCGTTGTCTTCCAGTGGCGACGCCCTGGGTAGACCTGCTGTCCGCTTCCGGTCCATGTATTTCAATGGCTATTCCTGGGTAGATGTGCTGCCCCCCTCCGGGCCTTGCCTTCCAGTGGCGACGCCCTGGGTAGACGTGCTGCCCCCTTCCGGGCCTTGCCTCGCAATGGCGACGCCCTGGGTAGATGTGCTGCCCCCCTCCGGGCGTTGTCTTCCAGTGGCGACGCCCTGGGTAGACCTGCTGTCCGCCTCCGGTCCATGTATTTCAATGGCTATTGCCTGGGTAGACCTGCTGTCCGCCTCCGGTCCATGTATTTCGATGGCTGTTCCCTGGGTAGACCTACTGTCCGCCTCCGGTCCATGTATTTCAATGGCTATTCCTGGGTAGACGTGCTGCCCCCCTCCGGGCCTTGCCTTCCAGTGGCGACGCCCTGGGTAGACGTGCTGCCCCCTTCCGGGCCTTGCCTCGCAATGGCGACGCCCTGGGTAGATGTGCTGCCCCCCTCCGGGCGTTGTCTTCCAGTGGCGACGCCCTGGGTAGACCTGCTGTCCGCCTCCGGTCCATGTATTTCAATGGCTATTCCTGGGTAGATGTGCTGCCCCCCTCCGGGCCTTGCCTTCCAGTGGCGACGCCCTGGGTAGACGTGCTGCCCCCTTCCGGGCCTTGCCTCGCAATGGCGACGCCCTGGGTAGATGTGCTGCCCCCCTCCGGGCGTTGTCTTCCAGTGGCGACGCCCTGGGTAGACCTGCTGTCCGCCTCCGGTCCATGTATTTCAATGGCTATTGCCTGGGTAGACCTGCTGTCCGCCTCCGGTCCATGTATTTCGATGGCTGTTCCCTGGGTAGACCTACTGTCCGCCTCCGGTCCATGTATTTCAATGGCTATTCCTGGGTAGACGTGCTGCCCCCCTCCGGGCCTTGCCTTCCAGTGGCGACGCCCTGGGTAGACGTGCTGCCCCCTTCCGGGCCTTGCCTCGCAATGGCGACGCCCTGGGTAGATGTGCTGCCCCCCTCCGGGCGTTGTCTTCCAGTGGCGACGCCCTGGGTAGACCTGCTGTCCGCCTCCGGTCCATGTATTTCAATGGCTATTCCCTGGGTAGACCTGCTGTCCGCCTCCGGTCCATGTATTTCAATGGCTGTTCCCTGGGGTAGACCTACTGTCCGCCTCCGGTCCATGTATTTCAATGGCTGTTCCCGGGGTAGACCTGCTGTCCGCCTCCGGTCCAAGTATTTCGATGGCTATTCCCTGGGTAGACCTGCTGTCCGCCTCCGGTCCATGTATTTCGATGGCTCTTCCCTGGGTAGACCTACTGTCCGCCTCCGGTCCATGTATTTCAATGGCTATTCCTGGGTAGACGTGCTGCCCCCCTCCGGGCCTTGCCTTCCAGTGGCGGCGCCCTGGGTAGACGTGCTGCCCCCTTCCGGGCCTTGCCTCGCAATGGCGACGTCCTGGGTAGATGTGCTGCCCCCCTCCGGGCCTTGCCTTCCAGTGGCGACGCCCTGGGTAGACCTGCTGTCCGCCTCCGGTCCATGTATTTCAATGGCTATTCCCTGGGTAGACCTGCTGTCCGCCTCCGGTCCATGTATTTCAATGGCTGTTCCGTGGGGTAGACCTACTGTCCGCCTCCGGTCCATGTATTTCAATGGCTGTTCCCGGGGTAGACCTGCTGTCCGCCTCCGGTCCGTGTATTTCAATGGGTATTCCCAGGGTAGACCTGCTGTCCGCCTCCGGTCCATGTATTTCGATGGCTGTTCCCTGGGTAGACCTACTGTCCGCCTCCGGTCCATGTATTTCAATGGCTATTCCTGGGTAGACGTGCTGCCCCCCTCCGGGCCTTGCCTTCCAGTGGCGACGCCCTGGGTAGACGTGCTGCCCCCTTCCGGGCCTTGCCTCGCAATGGCGACGCCCTGGGTAGATGTGCTGCCCCCCTCCGGGCCTTGCCTTCCAGTGGCGGCGCCCTGGGTAGACGTGCTGCCCCCTTCCGGGCCTTGCCTCCCAATGGCGACGCCCTGGGTAGATGTGCTGCCCCCCTCCGGGCGTTGTCTTCCAGTGGCGACGCCCTGGGTAGACCTGCTGTCCGCCTCCGGTCCATGTATTTCAATGGCTATTCCCTGGGTAGACCTGCTGTCCGCCTCCGGTCCATGTATTTCAATGGCTATTCCCTGGGTAGACCTGCTGTCCGCCTCCGGTCCATGTATTTCGATGGCTGTTCCCTGGGTAGACCTACTGTCCGCCTCCGGTCCATGTATTTCAATGGCTATTCCTGGGTAGACGTGCTGCCCCCCTCCGGGCCTTGCCTTCCAGTGGCGACGCCCTGGGTAGACGTGCTGCCCCCTTCCGGGCTCTGCCTCGCAATGGCGACGCCCTGGGTAGATGTGCTGCCCCCCTCCGGGCGTTGTCTTCCAGTGGCGACGCCCTGGGTAGACCTGCTGTCCGCCTCCGGTCCATGTATTTCAATGGCTATTCCCTGGGTAGACCTGCTGTCCGCCTCCGGTCCATGTATTTCAATGGCTATTCCCTGGGTAGACCTGCTGTCCGCCTCCGGTCCATGTATTTCGATGGCTGTTCCCTGGGTAGACCTACTGTCCGCCTCCGGTCCATGTATTTCAATGGCTATTCCTGGGTAGACCTGCTGCCCCCCTCCGGGCCTTGCCTTCCAGTGGCGACGCCCTGGGTAGACGTGCTGCCCCCTTCCGGGCTCTGCCTCGCAATGGCGACGCCCTGGGTAGATGTGCTGCCCCCCTCCGGGCCTTGCCTTCCAGTGGCGGCGCCCTGGGTAGACGTGCTGCCCCCTTCCGGGCCTTGCCTCGCAATGGCGACGCCCTGGGTAGATGTGCTGCCCCCCTCCGGGCGTTGTCTTCCAGTGGCGACGCCCTGGGTAGACCTGCTGTCCGCCTCCGGTCCATGTACTTCAATGGCTATTCCCTGGGTAGACCTGCTGTCCGCCTCCGGTCCATGTATTTCGATGGCTATTCCCGGGGTAGACCTGCTGTCCGCCTCCGGTCCCGGTATTTCAATGGCTGTTCCCGGGGTAGACCTGCTGTCCGCCTCCGGTCCGTGTATTTCAATGGGTATTCCCTGGGTAGACCTACTGTCCGCCTCCGGTCCATGTATTTCAATGGCTATTCCTGGGTAGACGTGCTGCCCCCCTCCGGGCCTTGCCTTCCAGTGGCGACGCCCTGGGTAGACGTGCTGCCCCCTTCCGGGCCTTGCCTCGCAATGGCGACGCCCTGGGTAGATGTGCTGCCCCCCTCCGGGCGTTGTCTTCCAGTGGCGACGCCCTGGGTAGACCTGCTGTCCGCCTCCGGTCCATGTATTTCAATGGCTATTCCTGGGTAGATGTGCTGCCCCCCTCCGGGCCTTGCCTTCCAGTGGCGACGCCCTGGGTAGACGTGCTGCCCCCTTCCGGGCCTTGCCTCGCAATGGCGACGCCCTGGGTAGATGTGCTGCCCCCCTCCGGGCGTTGTCTTCCAGTGGCGACGCCCTGGGTAGACCTGCTGTCCGCCTCCGGTCCATGTATTTCAATGGCTATTCCCTGGGTAGACCTGCTGTCCGCCTCCGGTCCATGTATTTCGATGGCTATTCCCTGGGTAGACCTGCTGTCCGCCTCCGGTCCATGTATTTCGATGGCTGTTCCCTGGGTAGACCTACTGTCCGCCTCCGGTCCATGTATTTTAATGGCTATTCCTGGGTAGACGTGCTGCCCCCCTCCGGGCCTTGCCTTCCAGTGGCGGCGCCCTGGGTAGACGTGCTGCCCCCTTCCGGGCCTTGCCTCGCAATGGCGACGCCCTGGGTAGATGTGCTGCCCCCCTCCGGGCGTTGTCTTCCAGTGGCGACGCCCTGGGTAGACCTGCTGTCCGCCTCCGGTCCATGTATTTCAATGGCTATTCCCTGGGTAGACCTGCTGTCCGCCTCCGGTCCATGTATTTCGATGGCTATTCCCTGGGTAGACCTGCTGTCCGCCTCCGGTCCATGTATTTCGATGGCTGTTCCCTGGGTAGACCTGCTGTCCGCCTCCGGTCCATGTATTTCAATGGCTATTCCTGGGTAGACCTGCTGCCCCCCTCCGGGCCTTGCCTTCCAGTGGCGACGCCCTGGGTAGACCTGCTGTCCGCCTCCGGTCCATGTATTTCAATGGTTATTCCCTGGGTAGACCTGCTGTCCGCCTCCGGTCCATGTATTTCGATGGCTATTCCCGGGGTAGACCTGCTGTCCGCCTCCGGTCCATGTATTTCGATGGCTGTTCCCTGGGGTAGACCTGCTGTCCGCCTCCGGTCCATGTATTTCAATGGCTGTTCCCTGGGGTAGACCTGATGTCCGCCTCCGGTCCATGTATTTCGATGGCTGTTCCCTGGGTAGACCTGCTGTCCGCCTCCGGTCCCGGTATTTCAATGGCTATTCCCGGGTAGACCTGCTGTCTGCCTCCGGTCCGTGTATTTCAATGGGTATTCCCCGGGTAGACCTGCTGTCCGCCTCCGGTCCATTTTATTTCAATGGGTATTCCCTGGGTAGACCTGCTGTCCGCCTCCGGTCCATGTATTTCAATGGCTATTCCCTGGGTAGATCTGCTGTCCGCCTCCGGTCCATGTATTTCGATGGCTGTTCCCTGGGTAGACCTGCTGTCCGCCTCCGGTCCATGTATTTCAATGGCTATTCCTGGGTAGGCGTGCTGCCCCCCTCCGGGCCTTGCCTTCCAGTGGCGACGCCCTGGGTAGACGTGCTGCCCCCTTCCGGGCCTTGCCTCGCAATGGCAACGCCCTGGGTAGATGTGCTGCCCCCCTCCGGGCGTTGTCTTCCAGTGGCGACGCCCTGGGTAGACCTGCTGTCCGCCTCCGGTCCATGTATTTCAATGGCTATTCCCTGGGTAGACCTGCTGTCCGCCTCCGGTCCATGTATTTCGATGGCTATTCCCGGGGTAGACCTGCTGTCCGCCTCCGGTCCCGGTATTTCAATGGCTGTTCCCGGGGTAGACCTGCTGTCCGCCTCCGGTCCGTGTATTTCAATGGGTATTCCCTGGGTAGACCTACTGTCCGCCTCCGGTCCATGTATTTCAATGGCTATTCCTGGGTAGATGTGCTGCCCCCCTCCGGGCCTTGCCTTCCAGTGGCGACGCCCTGGGTAGACGTGCTGCCCCCTTCCGGGCCTTGCCTCGCAATGGCGACGCCCTGGGTAGATGTGCTGCCCCCCTCCGGGCGTTGTCTTCCAGTGGCGACGCCCTGGGTAGACCTGCTGTCCGCCTCCGGTCCATGTATTTCAATGGCTATTGCCTGGGTAGACCTGCTGTCCGCCTCCGGTCCATGTATTTCGATGGCTGTTCCCTGGGTAGACCTACTGTCCGCCTCCGGTCCATGTATTTCAATGGCTATTCCTGGGTAGACGTGCTGCCCCCCTCCGGGCCTTGCCTTCCAGTGGCGACGCCCTGGGTAGACGTGCTGCCCCCTTCCGGGCCTTGCCTCGCAATGGCGACGCCCTGGGTAGATGTGCTGCCCCCCTCCGGGCGTTGTCTTCCAGTGGCGACGCCCTGGGTAGACCTGCTGTCCGCCTCCTGTCCATGTATTTCAATGGCTATTCCCTGGGTAGACCTGCTGTCCGCCTCCGGTCCATGTATTTCAATGGCTGTTCCCTGGGGTAGACCTACTGTCCGCCTCCGGTCCATGTATTTCAATGGCTGTTCCCGGGGTAGACCTGCTGTCCGCCTCCGGTCCAAGTATTTCGATGGCTATTCCCTGGGTAGACCTGCTGTCCGCCTCCGGTCCATGTATTTCGATGGCTCTTCCCTGGGTAGACCTACTGTCCGCCTCCGGTCCATGTATTTCAATGGCTATTCCTGGGTAGACGTGCTGCCCCCCTCCGGGCCTTGCCTTCCAGTGGCGGCGCCCTGGGTAGACGTGCTGCCCCCTTCCGGGCCTTGCCTCGCAATGGCGACGTCCTGGGTAGATGTGCTGCCCCCCTCCGGGCCTTGCCTTCCAGTGGCGACGCCCTGGGTAGACCTGCTGTCCGCCTCCGGTCCATGTATTTCAATGGCTATTCCCTGGGTAGACCTGCTGTCCGCCTCCGGTCCATGTATTTCGATGGCTATTCCCTGGGTAGACCTGCTGTCCGCCTCCGGTCCATGTATTTCGATGGCTGTTCCCTGGGTAGACCTACTGTCCGCCTCCGGTCCATGTATTTCAATGGCTATTCCTGGGTAGACGTGCTGCCCCCCTCCGGGCCTTGCCTTCCAGTGGTGACGCCCTGGGTAGACGTGCTGCCCCCTTCCGGGCCTTGCCTTCCAGTGGCGACGCCCTGGGTAGACCTGCTCTCCGCCTCCGGTTCATTAATTTCAACGCGTATTCCCGGGGTAGACCTGCTGTCCGCCTCCGGTCCATGTATTTCAATGGCTCTTCCCTGGGTAGACCTGCTGTCCGCCTCCGGTCCATGTATTTCGATGGCTGTTCCCTGGGTAGACCTGCTGTCCGCCTCCGGTCCATGTATTTCAATGGCTGTTCCCTGGGGTAGACCTGCTGTCCGCCTCCGGTCCATGTATTTCAATGGCTATTCCCTGGGTAGACCTGCTGTCCGCCTCCGTTCCATGTATTTCGATGGCTGTTCCCTGGGTAGACCTACTGTCCGCCTCCGGTCCATGTATTTCAATGGCTATTCCTGGGTAGGCGTGCTGCCCCCCTCCGGGCCTTGCCTTCCAGTGGCGACGCCCTGGGTAGACGTGCTGCCCCCTTCCGGGCCTTGCCTCGCAATGGCGACGCCCTGGGTAGATGTGCTGCCCCCCTCCGGGCGTTGTCTTCCAGTGGCGACGCCCTGGGTAGACCTGCTGTCCGCCTCCGGTCCATGTATTTCAATGGCTATTCCCTGGGTAGACCTGCTGTCCGCCTCCGGTCCATGTATTTCGATGGCTATTCCCTGGGTAGACCTGCTGTCCGCCTCCGGTCCATGTATTTCGATGGCTATTCCCGGGGTAGACCTGCTGTCCGCCTCCGGTCCCGGTATTTCAATGGCTGTTCCCGGGGTAGACCTGCTGTCCGCCTCCGGTCCGTGTATTTCAATGGGTATTCCCTGGGTAGACCTACTGTCCGCCTCCGGTCCATGTATTTCAATGGCTATTCCTGGGTAGACGTGCTGCCCCCCTCCGGGCCTTGCCTTCCAGGGGCGGCGCCCTGGGTAGACGTGCTGCCCCCTTCCGGGCCTTGCCTCGCAATGGCGACGCCCTGGGTAGATGTGCTGCCCCCCTCCGGGCGTTGTCTTCCAGTGGCGACGCCCTGGGTAGACCTGCTGTCCGCCTCCGGTCCATGTATTTCAATGGCTATTCCTGGGTAGATGTGCTGCCCCCCTCCGGGCCTTGCCTTCCAGTGGCGACGCCCTGGGTAGACGTGCTGCCCCCTTCCGGGCCTTGCCTTCCAGTGGCGACGCCCTGGGTAGACCTGCTCTCCGCCTCCGGTTCATTAATTTCAACGCGTATTCCCGGGGTAGACCTGCTGTCCGCCTCCGGTCCATGTATTTCAATGGCTCTTCCCTGGGTAGACCTGCTGTCCGCCTCCGGTCCATGTATTTCGATGGCTGTTCCCTGGGTAGACCTGCTGTCCGCCTCCGGTCCATGTATTTCAATGGCTGTTCCCTGGGGTAGACCTGCTGTCCGCCTCCGGTCCATGTATTTCAATGGCTATTCCCTGGGTAGACCCGCTGTCCGCCTCCGTTCCATGTATTTCGATGGCTGTTCCCTGGGTAGACCTGCTGTCCGCCTCCGGTCCATGTATTTCAATGGCTATTCCTGGGTAGGCGTGCTGCCCCCCTCCGGGCCTTGCCTTCCAGTGGCGACGCCCTGGGTAGACGTGCTGCCCCCTTCCGGGCAGTGCCTCGCAATGGCGACGCCCTGGGTAGATGTGCTGCCCCCCTCCGGGCGTTGTCTTCCAGTGGCGACGCCCTGGGTAGACCTGCTGTCCGCCTCCGGTCCATGTATTTCAATGGCTATTCCCTGGGTAGACCTGCTGTCCGCCTCCGGTCCATGTATTTCGATGGCTATTCCCTGGGTAGACCTGCTGTCCGCCTCCGGTCCATGTATTTCGATGGCTATTCCCGGGGTAGACCTGCTGTCCGCCTCCGGTCCCGGTATTTCAATGGCTGTTCCCGGGGTAGACCTGCTGTCCGCCTCCGGTCCGTGTATTTCAATGGGTATTCCCTGGGTAGACCTACTGTCCGCCTCCGGTCCATGTATTTCAATGGCTATTCCTGGGTAGACGTGCTGCCCCCCTCCGGGTCTTGCCTTCCAGGGGCGGCGCCCTGGGTAGACGTGCTGCCCCCTTCCGGGCCTTGCCTCGCAATGGCGACGCCCTGGGTAGATGTGCTGCCCCCCTCCGGGCGTTGTCTTCCAGTGGCGACGCCCTGGGTAGACCTGCTGTCCGCCTCCGGTCCATGTATTTCAATGGCTATTCCTGGGTAGATGTGCTGCCCCCCTCCGGGCCTTGCCTTCCAGTGGCGACGCCCTGGGTAGACGTGCTGCCCCCTTCCGGGCCTTGCCTCGCAATGGCGACGCCCTGGGTAGATGTGCTGCCCCCCTCCGGGCGTTGTCTTCCAGTGGCGACGCCCTGGGTAGACCTGCTGTCCGCCTCCGGTCCATGTATTTCAATGGCTATTCCCTGGGTAGACCTGCTGTCCGCCTCCGGTCCATGTATTTCGATGGCTATTCCCGGGGTAGACCTGCTGTCCGCCTCCGGTCCCGGTATTTCAATGGCTGTTCCCGGGGTAGACCTGCTGTCCGCCTCCGGTCCGTGTATTTCAATGGGTATTCCCTGGGTAGACCTACTGTCCGCCTCCGGTCCATGTATTTCAATGGCTATTCCTGGGTAGACGTGCTGCCCCCCTCCGGGCCTTGCCTTCCAGTGGCGACGCCCTGGGTAGACGTGCTGCCCCCTTCCGGGCCTTGCCTCGCAATGGCGACGCCCTGGGTAGATGTGCTGCCCCCCTCCGGGCGTTGTCTTCCAGTGGCGACGCCCTGGGTAGACCTGCTGTCCGCCTCCGGTCCATGTATTTCAATGGCTATTCCCTGGGTAGACCTGCTGTCCGCCTCCGGTCCATGTATTTCGATGGCTATTCCCTGGGTAGACCTGCTGTCCGCCTCCGGTCCATGTATTTCGATGGCTGTTCCCTGGGTAGACCTACTGTCCGCCTCCGGTCCATGTATTTCAATGGCTATTCCTGGGTAGACGTGCTGCCCCCCTCCGGGCCTTGCCTTCCAGTGGCGGCGCCCTGGGTAGACGTGCTGCCCCCTTCCGGGCCTTGCCTCGCAATGGCGACGCCCTGGGTAGATGTGCTGCCCCCCTCCGGGCGTTGTCTTCCAGTGGCGACGCCCTGGGTAGACCTGCTGTCCGCCTCCGGTCCATGTATTTCAATGGCTATTCCCTGGGTAGACCTGCTGTCCGCCTCCGGTCCATGTATTTCGATGGCTATTCCCTGGGTAGACCTGCTGTCCGCCTCCGGTCCATGTATTTCGATGGCTGTTCCCTGGGTAGACCTACTGTCCGCCTCCGGTCCATGTATTTCAATGGCTATTCCTGGGTAGACGTGCTGCCCCCCTCCGGGCCTTGCCTTCCAGTGGCGGCGCCCTGGGTAGACGTGCTGCCCCCTTCCGGGCCTTGCCTCGCAATGGCGACGCCCTGGGTAGATGTGCTGCCCCCCTCCGGGCGTTGTCTTCCAGTGGCGACGCCCTGGGTAGACCTGCTGTCCGCCTCCGGTCCATGTATTTCAATGGCTATTCCCTGGGTAGACCTGCTGTCCGCCTCCGGTCCATGTATTTCGATGGCTATTCCCTGGGTAGACCTGCTGTCCGCCTCCGGTCCATGTATTTCGATGGCTGTTCCCTGGGTAGACCTACTGTCCGCCTCCGGTCCATGTATTTCAATGGCTATTCCTGGGTAGACCTGCTGCCCCCCTCCGGGCCTTGCCTTCCAGTGGCGACGCCCTGGGTAGACCTGCTGTCCGCCTCCGGTCCATGTATTTCAATGGTTATTCCCTGGGTAGACCTGCTGTCCGCCTCCGGTCCATGTATTTCGATGGCTATTCCCGGGGTAGACCTGCTGTCCGCCTCCGGTCCATGTATTTCGATGGCTGTTCCCTGGGGTAGACCTGCTGTCCGCCTCCGGTCCATGTATTTCAATGGCTGTTCCCTGGGGTAGACCTGCTGTCCGCCTCCGGTCCATGTATTTCGATGGCTGTTCCCTGGGTAGACCTGCTGTCCGCCTCCGGTCCCGGTATTTCAATGGCTATTCCCGGGTAGACCTGCTGTCTGCCTCCGGTCCGTGTATTTCAATGGGTATTCCCCGGGTAGACCTGCTGTCCGCCTCCGGTCCATTTTATTTCAATGGGTATTCCCTGGGTAGACCTGCTGTCCGCCTCCGGTCCATGTATTTCAATGGCTATTCCCTGGGTAGATCTGCTGTCCGCCTCCGGTCCATGTATTTCGATGGCTGTTCCCTGGGTAGACCTGCTGTCCGCCTCCGGTCCATGTATTTCAATGGCTATTCCTGGGTAGGCGTGCTGCCCCCCTCCGGGCCTTGCCTTCCAGTGGCGACGCCCTGGGTAGACGTGCTGCCCCCTTCCGGGCCTTGCCTCGCAATGGCAACGCCCTGGGTAGATGTGCTGCCCCCCTCCGGGCGTTGTCTTCCAGTGGCGACGCCCTGGGTAGACCTGCTGTCCGCCTCCGGTCCATGTATTTCAATGGCTATTCCCTGGGTAGACCTGCTGTCCGCCTCCGGTCCATGTATTTCGATGGCTATTCCCGGGGTAGACCTGCTGTCCGCCTCCGGTCCCGGTATTTCAATGGCTGTTCCCGGGGTAGACCTGCTGTCCGCCTCCGGTCCGTGTATTTCAATGGGTATTCCCTGGGTAGACCTACTGTCCGCCTCCGGTCCATGTATTTCAATGGCTATTCCTGGGTAGACGTGCTGCCCCCCTCCGGGCCTTGCCTTCCAGTGGCGACGCCCTGGGTAGACGTGCTGCCCCCTTCCGGGCCTTGCCTCGCAATGGCGACGCCCTGGGTAGATGTGCTGCCCCCCTCCGGGCGTTGTCTTCCAGTGGCGACGCCCTGGGTAGACCTGCTGTCCGCCTCCGGTCCATGTATTTCAATGGCTATTCCTGGGTAGATGTGCTGCCCCCCTCCGGGCCTTGCCTTCCAGTGGCGACGCCCTGGGTAGACGTGCTGCCCCCTTCCGGGCCTTGCCTCGCAATGGCGACGCCCTGGGTAGATGTGCTGCCCCCCTCCGGGCGTTGTCTTCCAGTGGCGACGCCCTGGGTAGACCTGCTGTCCGCCTCCGGTCCATGTATTTCAATGGCTATTGCCTGGGTAGACCTGCTGTCCGCCTCCGGTCCATGTATTTCGATGGCTGTTCCCTGGGTAGACCTACTGTCCGCCTCCGGTCCATGTATTTCAATGGCTATTCCTGGGTAGACGTGCTGCCCCCCTCCGGGCCTTGCCTTCCAGTGGCGACGCCCTGGGTAGACGTGCTGCCCCCTTCCGGGCCTTGCCTCGCAATGGCGACGCCCTGGGTAGATGTGCTGCCCCCCTCCGGGCGTTGTCTTCCAGTGGCGACGCCCTGGGTAGACCTGCTGTCCGCCTCCGGTCCATGTATTTCAATGGCTGTTCCCTGGGGTAGACCTACTGTCCGCCTCCGGTCCATGTATTTCAATGGCTGTTCCCGGGGTAGACCTGCTGTCCGCCTCCGGTCCAAGTATTTCGATGGCTATTCCCTGGGTAGACCTGCTGTCCGCCTCCGGTCCATGTATTTCGATGGCTCTTCCCTGGGTAGACCTACTGTCCGCCTCCGGTCCATGTATTTCAATGGCTATTCCTGGGTAGACGTGCTGCCCCCCTCCGGGCCTTGCCTTCCAGTGGCGGCGCCCTGGGTAGACGTGCTGCCCCCTTCCGGGCCTTGCCTCGCAATGGCGACGTCCTGGGTAGATGTGCTGCCCCCCTCCGGGCCTTGCCTTCCAGTGGCGACGCCCTGGGTAGACCTGCTGTCCGCCTCCGGTCCATGTATTTCAATGGCTATTCCCTGGGTAGACCTGCTGTCCGCCTCCGGTCCATGTATTTCAATGGCTGTTCCGTGGGGTAGACCTACTGTCCGCCTCCGGTCCATGTATTTCAATGGCTGTTCCCGGGGTAGACCTGCTGTCCGCCTCCGGTCCGTGTATTTCAATGGGTATTCCCTGGGTAGACCTGCTGTCCGCCTCCGGTCCATGTATTTCGATGGCTGTTCCCTGGGTAGACCTACTGTCCGCCTCCGGTCCATGTATTTCAATGGCTATTCCTGGGTAGACGTGCTGCCCCCCTCCGGGCCTTGCCTTCCAGTGGCGACGCCCTGGGTAGACGTGCTGCCCCCTTCCGGGCCTTGCCTCGCAATGGCGACGCCCTGGGTAGATGTGCTGCCCCCCTCCGGGCCTTGCCTTCCAGTGGCGGCGCCCTGGGTAGACGTGCTGCCCCCTTCCGGGCCTTGCCTCCCAATGGCGACGCCCTGGGTAGATGTGCTGCCCCCCTCCGGGCGTTGTCTTCCAGTGGCGACGCCCTGGGTAGACCTGCTGTCCGCCTCCGGTCCATGTATTTCAATGGCTATTCCCTGGGTAGACCTGCTGTCCGCCTCCGGTCCATGTATTTCAATGGCTATTCCCTGGGTAGACCTGCTGTCCGCCTCCGGTCCATGTATTTCGATGGCTGTTCCCTGGGTAGACCTACTGTCCGCCTCCGGTCCATGTATTTCAATGGCTATTCCTGGGTAGACGTGCTGCCCCCCTCCGGGCCTTGCCTTCCAGTGGCGACGCCCTGGGTAGACGTGCTGCCCCCTTCCGGGCTCTGCCTCGCAATGGCGACGCCCTGGGTAGATGTGCTGCCCCCCTCCGGGCCTTGCCTTCCAGTGGCGGCGCCCTGGGTAGACGTGCTGCCCCCTTCCGGGCCTTGCCTCGCAATGGCGACGCCCTGGGTAGATGTGCTGCCCCCCTCCGGGCGTTGTCTTCCAGTGGCGACGCCCTGGGTAGACCTGCTGTCCGCCTCCGGTCCATGTACTTCAATGGCTATTCCCTGGGTAGACCTGCTGTCCGCCTCCGGTCCATGTATTTCGATGGCTATTCCCGGGGTAGACCTGCTGTCCGCCTCCGGTCCCGGTATTTCAATGGCTGTTCCCGGGGTAGACCTGCTGTCCGCCTCCGGTCCGTGTATTTCAATGGGTATTCCCTGGGTAGACCTACTGTCCGCCTCCGGTCCATGTATTTCAATGGCTATTCCTGGGTAGACGTGCTGCCCCCCTCCGGGCCTTGCCTTCCAGTGGCGACGCCCTGGGTAGACGTGCTGCCCCCTTCCGGGCCTTGCCTCGCAATGGCGACGCCCTGGGTAGATGTGCTGCCCCCCTCCGGGCGTTGTCTTCCAGTGGCGACGCCCTGGGTAGACCTGCTGTCCGCCTCCGGTCCATGTATTTCAATGGCTATTCCTGGGTAGATGTGCTGCCCCCCTCCGGGCCTTGCCTTCCAGTGGCGACGCCCTGGGTAGACCTGCTGTCCGCCTCCGGTCCATGTATTTCAATGGCTGTTCCCTGGGGTAGACCTGCTGTCCGCCTCCGGTCCATGTATTTCGATGGCTGTTCCCTGGGTAGACCTACTGTCCGCCTCCGGTCCATGTATTTCAAAGGCTATTCCTGGGTAGACCTGCTGTCTGCCTCCGGTCCATGTATTTCAATGGCTATTCCTGGGTAGACGTGCTGCCCCCCTCCGGGCCTTGCCTTCCAGTGGTGACGCCCTGGGTAGACGTGCTGCCCCCTTCCGGGCCTTGCCTTCCAGTGGCGACGCCCTGGGTAGACCTGCTCTCCGCCTCCGGTTCATTAATTTCAACGCGTATTCCCGGGGTAGACCTGCTGTCCGCCTCCGGTCCATGTATTTCAATGGCTCTTCCCTGGGTAGACCTGCTGTCCGCCTCCGGTCCATGTATTTCGATGGCTGTTCCCTGGGTAGACCTGCTGTCCGCCTCCGGTCCATGTATTTCAATGGCTGTTCCCTGGGGTAGACCTGCTGTCCGCCTCCGGTCCATGTATTTCAATGGCTATTCCCTGGGTAGACCTGCTGTCCGCCTCCGTTCCATGTATTTCGATGGCTGTTCCCTGGGTAGACCTGCTGTCCGCCTCCGGTCCATGTATTTCAATGGCTATTCCTGGGTAGGCGTGCTGCCCCCCTCCGGGCCTTGCCTTCCAGTGGCGACGCCCTGGGTAGACGTGCTGCCCCCTTCCGGGCCTTGCCTCGCAATGGCGACGCCCTGGGTAGATGTGCTGCCCCCCTCCGGGCGTTGTCTTCCAGTGGCGACGCCCTGGGTAGACCTGCTGTCCGCCTCCGGTCCATGTATTTCAATGGCTATTCCCTGGGTAGACCTGCTGTCCGCCTCCGGTCCATGTATTTCGATGGCTATTCCCTGGGTAGACCTGCTGTCCGCCTCCGGTCCATGTATTTCGATGGCTATTCCCGGGGTAGACCTGCTGTCCGCCTCCGGTCCCGGTATTTCAATGGCTGTTCCCGGGGTAGACCTGCTGTCCGCCTCCGGTCCGTGTATTTCAATGGGTATTCCCTGGGTAGACCTACTGTCCGCCTCCGGTCCATGTATTTCAATGGCTATTCCTGGGTAGACGTGCTGCCCCCCTCCGGGCCTTGCCTTCCAGGGGCGGCGCCCTGGGTAGACGTGCTGCCCCCTTCCGGGCCTTGCCTCGCAATGGCGACGCCCTGGGTAGATGTGCTGCCCCCCTCCGGGCGTTGTCTTCCAGTGGCGACGCCCTGGGTAGACCTGCTGTCCGCCTCCGGTCCATGTATTTCAATGGCTATTCCTGGGTAGATGTGCTGCCCCCCTCCGGGCCTTGCCTTCCAGTGGCGACGCCCTGGGTAGACGTGCTGCCCCCTTCCGGGCCTTGCCTTCCAGTGGCGACGCCCTGGGTAGACCTGCTCTCCGCCTCCGGTTCATTAATTTCAACGCGTATTCCCGGGGTAGACCTGCTGTCCGCCTCCGGTCCATGTATTTCAATGGCTCTTCCCTGGGTAGACCTGCTGTCCGCCTCCGGTCCATGTATTTCGATGGCTGTTCCCTGGGTAGACCTGCTGTCCGCCTCCGGTCCATGTATTTCAATGGCTGTTCCCTGGGGTAGACCTGCTGTCCGCCTCCGGTCCATGTATTTCAATGGCTATTCCCTGGGTAGACCTGCTGTCCGCCTCCGGTCCATGTATTTCGATGGCTGTTCCCTGGGTAGACCTGCTGTCCGCCTCCGGTCCATGTATTTCAATGGCTATTCCTGGGTAGGCGTGCTGCCCCCCTCCGGGCCTTGCCTTCCAGTGGCGACGCCCTGGGTAGACGTGCTGCCCCCTTCCGGGCCTTGCCTCGCAATGGCGACGCCCTGGGTAGATGTGCTGCCCCCCTCCGGGCGTTGTCTTCCAGTGGCGACGCCCTGGGTAGACCTGCTGTCCGCCTCCGGTCCATGTATTTCAATGGCTATTCCCTGGGTAGACCTGCTGTCCGCCTCCGGTCCATGTATTTCGATGGCTATTCCCTGGGTAGACCTGCTGTCCGCCTCCGGTCCATGTATTTCGATGGCTATTCCCGGGGTAGACCTGCTGTCCGCCTCCGGTCCCGGTATTTCAATGGCTGTTCCCGGGGTAGACCTGCTGTCCGCCTCCGGTCCGTGTATTTCAATGGGTATTCCCTGGGTAGACCTACTGTCCGCCTCCGGTCCATGTATTTCGATGGCTATTCCCGGGGTAGACCTGCTGTCCGCCTCCGGTCCCGGTATTTCAATGGCTGTTCCCGGGGTAGACCTGCTGTCCTCCTCCGGTCCGTGTATTTCAATGGGTATTCCCTGGGTAGACCTACTGTCCGCCTCCGGTCCATGTATTTCAATGGCTATTCCTGGGTAGATGTGCTGCCCCCCTCCGGGCCTTGCCTTCCAGTGGCGACGCCCTGGGTAGACGTGCTGCCCCCTTCCGGGCCTTGCCTCGCAATGGCGACGCCCTGGGTAGATGTGCTGCCCCCCTCCGGGCGTTGTCTTCCAGTGGCGACGCCCTGGGTAGACCTGCTGTCCGCCTCCGGTCCATGTATTTCAATGGCTATTCCCTGGGTAGACCTGCTGTCCGCCTCCGGTCCATGTATTTCGATGGCTATTCCCTGGGTAGACCTGCTGTCCGCCTCCGGTCCATGTATTTCGATGGCTATTCCCGGGGTAGACCTGCTGTCCGCCTCCGGTCCCGGTATTTCAATGGCTGTTCCCGGGGTAGACCTGCTGTCCGCCTCCGGTCCGTGTATTTCAATGGGTATTCCCTGGGTAGACCTGCTGTCCGCCTCCGTTCCATGTATTTCGATGGCTGTTCCCTGGGTAGACCTGCTGTCCGCCTCCGGTCCCGGTATTTCAATGGCTATTCCCGGGTAGACCTGCTGTCTGCCTCCGGTCCGTGTATTTCAATGGGTATTCCCCGGGTAGACCTGCTGTCCGCCTCCGGTCCATTTTATTTCAATGGGTATTCCCTGGGTAGACCTGCTGTCCGCCTCCGGTCCATGTATTTCGATGGCTATTCCCGGGGTAGACCTGCTGTCCGCCTCCGGTCCCGGTATTTCAATGGCTGTTCCCGGGGTAGACCTGCTGTCCGCCTCCGGTCCGTGTATTTCAATGGGTATTCCCTGGGTAGACCTACTGTCCGCCTCCGGTCCATGTATTTCAATGGCTATTCCTGGGTAGACGTGCTGCCCCCCTCCGGGCCTTGCCTTCCAGTGGCGACGCCCTGGGTAGACGTGCTGCCCCCTTCCGGGCCTTGCCTCGCAATGGCGACGCCCTGGGTAGATGTGCTGCCCCCCTCCGGGCGTTGTCTTCCAGTGGCGACGCCCTGGGTAGACCTGCTGTCCGCCTCCGGTCCATGTATTTCAATGGCTATTCCTGGGTAGATGTGCTGCCCCCCTCCGGGCCTTGCCTTCCAGTGGCGACGCCCTGGGTAGACGTGCTGCCCCCTTCCGGGCCTTGCCTCGCAATGGCGACGCCCTGGGTAGATGTGCTGCCCCCCTCCGGGCGTTGTCTTCCAGTGGCGACGCCCTGGGTAGACCTGCTGTCCGCCTCCGGTCCATGTATTTCAATGGCTATTGCCTGGGTAGACCTGCTGTCCGCCTCCGGTCCATGTATTTCGATGGCTGTTCCCTGGGTAGACCTACTGTCCGCCTCCGGTCCATGTATTTCAATGGCTATTCCTGGGTAGACGTGCTGCCCCCCTCCGGGCCTTGCCTTCCAGTGGCGACGCCCTGGGTAGACGTGCTGCCCCCTTCCGGGCCTTGCCTCGCAATGGCGACGCCCTGGGTAGATGTGCTGCCCCCCTCCGGGCGTTGTCTTCCAGTGGCGACGCCCTGGGTAGACCTGCTGTCCGCCTCCGGTCCATGTATTTCAATGGCTATTCCCTGGGTAGACCTGCTGTCCGCCTCCGGTCCATGTATTTCAATGGCTGTTCCCTGGGGTAGACCTACTGTCCGCCTCCGGTCCATGTATTTCAATGGCTGTTCCCGGGGTAGACCTGCTGTCCGCCTCCGGTCCAAGTATTTCGATGGCTATTCCCTGGGTAGACCTGCTGTCCGCCTCCGGTCCATGTATTTCGATGGCTGTTCCCTGGGTAGACCTACTGTCCGCCTCCGGTCCATGTATTTCAATGGCTATTCCTGGGTAGACGTGCTGCCCCCCTCCGGGCCTTGCCTTCCAGTGGCGGCGCCCTGGGTAGACGTGCTGCCCCCTTCCGGGCCTTGCCTCGCAATGGCGACGTCCTGGGTAGATGTGCTGCCCCCCTCCGGGCCTTGCCTTCCAGTGGCGACGCCCTGGGTAGACCTGCTGTCCGCCTCCGGTCCATGTATTTCAATGGCTATTCCCTGGGTAGACCTGCTGTCCGCCTCCGGTCCATGTATTTCAATGGCTGTTCCGTGGGGTAGACCTACTGTCCGCCTCCGGTCCATGTATTTCAATGGCTGTTCCCGGGGTAGACCTGCTGTCCGCCTCCGGTCCGTGTATTTCAATGGGTATTCCCTGGGTAGACCTGCTGTCCGCCTCCGGTCCATGTATTTCGATGGCTGTTCCCTGGGTAGACCTACTGTCCGCCTCCGGTCCATGTATTTCAATGGCTATTCCTGGGTAGACGTGCTGCCCCCCTCCGGGCCTTGCCTTCCAGTGGCGACGCCCTGGGTAGACGTGCTGCCCCCTTCCGGGCCTTGCCTCGCAATGGCGACGCCCTGGGTAGATGTGCTGCCCCCCTCCGGGCCTTGCCTTCCAGTGGCGGCGCCCTGGGTAGACGTGCTGCCCCCTTCCGGGCCTTGCCTCCCAATGGCGACGCCCTGGGTAGATGTGCTGCCCCCCTCCGGGCGTTGTCTTCCAGTGGCGACGCCCTGGGTAGACCTGCTGTCCGCCTCCGGTCCATGTATTTCAATGGCTATTCCCTGGGTAGACCTGCTGTCCGCCTCCGGTCCATGTATTTCAATGGCTATTCCCTGGGTAGACCTGCTGTCCGCCTCCGGTCCATGTATTTCGATGGCTGTTCCCTGGGTAGACCTACTGTCCGCCTCCGGTCCATGTATTTCAATGGCTATTCCTGGGTAGACGTGCTGCCCCCCTCCGGGCCTTGCCTTCCAGTGGCGACGCCCTGGGTAGACGTGCTGCCCCCTTCCGGGCTCTGCCTCGCAATGGCGACGCCCTGGGTAGATGTGCTGCCCCCCTCCGGGCCTTGCCTTCCAGTGGCGGCGCCCTGGGTAGACGTGCTGCCCCCTTCCGGGCCTTGCCTCGCAATGGCGACGCCCTGGGTAGATGTGCTGCCCCCCTCCGGGCGTTGTCTTCCAGTGGCGACGCCCTGGGTAGACCTGCTGTCCGCCTCCGGTCCATGTACTTCAATGGCTATTCCCTGGGTAGACCTGCTGTCCGCCTCCGGTCCATGTATTTCGATGGCTATTCCCGGGGTAGACCTGCTGTCCGCCTCCGGTCCCGGTATTTCAATGGCTGTTCCCGGGGTAGACCTGCTGTCCGCCTCCGGTCCGTGTATTTCAATGGGTATTCCCTGGGTAGACCTACTGTCCGCCTCCGGTCCATGTATTTCAATGGCTATTCCTGGGTAGACGTGCTGCCCCCCTCCGGGCCTTGCCTTCCAGTGGCGACGCCCTGGGTAGACGTGCTGCCCCCTTCCGGGCCTTGCCTCGCAATGGCGACGCCCTGGGTAGATGTGCTGCCCCCCTCCGGGCGTTGTCTTCCAGTGGCGACGCCCTGGGTAGACCTGCTGTCCGCCTCCGGTCCATGTATTTCAATGGCTATTCCTGGGTAGATGTGCTGCCCCCCTCCGGGCCTTGCCTTCCAGTGGCGACGCCCTGGGTAGACGTGCTGCCCCCTTCCGGGCCTTGCCTCGCAATGGCGACGCCCTGGGTAGATGTGCTGCCCCCCTCCGGGCGTTGTCTTCCAGTGGCGACGCCCTGGGTAGACCTGCTGTCCGCCTCCGGTCCATGTATTTCAATGGCTGTTCCCTGGGGTAGACCTGCTGTCCGCCTCCGGTCCATGTATTTCGATGGCTGTTCCCTGGGTAGACCTACTGTCCGCCTCCGGTCCATGTATTTCAAAGGCTATTCCTGGGTAGACCTGCTGTCTGCCTCCGGTCCATGTATTTCAATGGCTATTCCTGGGTAGACGTGCTGCCCCCCTCCGGGCCTTGCCTTCCAGTGGTGACGCCCTGGGTAGACGTGCTGCCCCCTTCCGGGCCTTGCCTTCCAGTGGCGACGCCCTGGGTAGACCTGCTCTCCGCCTCCGGTTCATTAATTTCAACGCGTATTCCCGGGGTAGACCTGCTGTCCGCCTCCGGTCCATGTATTTCAATGGCTCTTCCCTGGGTAGACCTGCTGTCCGCCTCCGGTCCATGTATTTCGATGGCTGTTCCCTGGGTAGACCTGCTGTCCGCCTCCGGTCCATGTATTTCAATGGCTGTTCCCTGGGGTAGACCTGCTGTCCGCCTCCGGTCCATGTATTTCAATGGCTATTCCCTGGGTAGACCTGCTGTCCGCCTCCGTTCCATGTATTTCGATGGCTGTTCCCTGGGTAGACCTGCTGTCCGCCTCCGGTCCATGTATTTCAATGGCTATTCCTGGGTAGGCGTGCTGCCCCCCTCCGGGCCTTGCCTTCCAGTGGCGACGCCCTGGGTAGACGTGCTGCCCCCTTCCGGGCCTTGCCTCGCAATGGCGACGCCCTGGGTAGATGTGCTGCCCCCCTCCGGGCGTTGTCTTCCAGTGGCGACGCCCTGGGTAGACCTGCTGTCCGCCTCCGGTCCATGTATTTCAATGGCTATTCCCTGGGTAGACCTGCTGTCCGCCTCCGGTCCATGTATTTCGATGGCTATTCCCGGGGTAGACCTGCTGTCCGCCTCCGGTCCCGGTATTTCAATGGCTGTTCCCGGGGTAGACCTGCTGTCCGCCTCCGGTCCGTGTATTTCAATGGGTATTCCCTGGGTAGACCTACTGTCCGCCTCCGGTCCATGTATTTCAATGGCTATTCCTGGGTAGACGTGCTGCCCCCCTCCGGGCCTTGCCTTCCAGGGGCGGCGCCCTGGGTAGACGTGCTGCCCCCTTCCGGGCCTTGCCTCGCAATGGCGACGCCCTGGGTAGATGTGCTGCCCCCCTCCGGGCGTTGTCTTCCAGTGGCGACGCCCTGGGTAGACCTGCTGTCCGCCTCCGGTCCATGTATTTCAATGGCTATTCCTGGGTAGATGTGCTGCCCCCCTCCGGGCCTTGCCTTCCAGTGGCGACGCCCTGGGTAGACGTGCTGCCCCCTTCCGGGCCTTGCCTTCCAGTGGCGACGCCCTGGGTAGACCTGCTCTCCGCCTCCGGTTCATTAATTTCAACGCGTATTCCCGGGGTAGACCTGCTGTCCGCCTCCGGTCCATGTATTTCAATGGCTCTTCCCTGGGTAGACCTGCTGTCCGCCTCCGGTCCATGTATTTCGATGGCTGTTCCCTGGGTAGACCTGCTGTCCGCCTCCGGTCCATGTATTTCAATGGCTGTTCCCTGGGGTAGACCTGCTGTCCGCCTCCGGTCCATGTATTTCAATGGCTATTCCCTGGGTAGACCTGCTGTCCGCCTCCGTTCCATGTATTTCGATGGCTGTTCCCTGGGTAGACCTGCTGTCCGCCTCCGGTCCATGTATTTCAATGGCTATTCCTGGGTAGGCGTGCTGCCCCCCTCCGGGCCTTGCCTTCCAGTGGCGACGCCCTGGGTAGACGTGCTGCCCCCTTCCGGGCCTTGCCTCGCAATGGCGACGCCCTGGGTAGATGTGCTGCCCCCCTCCGGGCGTTGTCTTCCAGTGGCGACGCCCTGGGTAGACCTGCTGTCCGCCTCCGGTCCATGTATTTCAATGGCTATTCCCTGGGTAGACCTGCTGTCCGCCTCCGGTCCATGTATTTCGATGGCTATTCCCTGGGTAGACCTGCTGTCCGCCTCCGGTCCATGTATTTCGATGGCTATTCCCGGGGTAGACCTGCTGTCCGCCTCCGGTCCCGGTATTTCAATGGCTGTTCCCGGGGTAGACCTGCTGTCCGCCTCCGGTCCGTGTATTTCAATGGGTATTCCCTGGGTAGACCTGCTGTCCGCCTCCGTTCCATGTATTTCGATGGCTGTTCCCGGGGTAGACCTGCTGTCCGCCTCCGGTCCCGGTATTTCAATGGCTATTCCCGGGTAGACCTGCTGTCTGCCTCCGGTCCGTGTATTTCAATGGGTATTCCCCGGGTAGACCTGCTGTCCGCCTCCGGTCCATTTTATTTCAATGGGTATTCCCTGGGTAGACCTGCTGTCCGCCTCCGGTCCATGTATTTCGATGGCTATTCCCGGGGTAGACCTGCTGTCCGCCTCCGGTCCCGGTATTTCAATGGCTGTTCCCGGGGTAGACCTGCTGTCCGCCTCCGGTCCGTGTATTTCAATGGGTATTCCCTGGGTAGACCTACTGTCCGCCTCCGGTCCATGTATTTCAATGGCTATTCCTGGGTAGACGTGCTGCCCCCCTCCGGGCCTTGCCTTCCAGTGGCGACGCCCTGGGTAGACGTGCTGCCCCCTTCCGGGCCTTGCCTCGCAATGGCGACGCCCTGGGTAGATGTGCTGCCCCCCTCCGGGCGTTGTCTTCCAGTGGCGACGCCCTGGGTAGACCTGCTGTCCGCCTCCGGTCCATGTATTTCAATGGCTATTCCTGGGTAGATGTGCTGCCCCCCTCCGGGCCTTGCCTTCCAGTGGCGACGCCCTGGGTAGACGTGCTGCCCCCTTCCGGGCCTTGCCTCGCAATGGCGACGCCCTGGGTAGATGTGCTGCCCCCCTCCGGGCGTTGTCTTCCAGTGGCGACGCCCTGGGTAGACCTGCTGTCCGCCTCCGGTCCATGTATTTCAATGGCTATTGCCTGGGTAGACCTGCTGTCCGCCTCCGGTCCATGTATTTCGATGGCTGTTCCCTGGGTAGACCTACTGTCCGCCTCCGGTCCATGTATTTCAATGGCTATTCCTGGGTAGACGTGCTGCCCCCCTCCGGGCCTTGCCTTCCAGTGGCGACGCCATGGGTAGACGTGCTGCCCCCTTCCGGGCCTTGCCTCGCAATGGCGACGCCCTGGGTAGATGTGCTGCCCCCCTCCGGGCGTTGTCTTCCAGTGGCGACGCCCTGGGTAGACCTGCTGTCCGCCTCCAGTCCATGTATTTCAATGGCTATTCCCTGGGTAGACCTGCTGTCCGCCTCCGGTCCATGTATTTCAATGGCTGTTCCCTGGGGTAGACCTACTGTCCGCCTCCGGTCCATGTATTTCAATGGCTGTTCCCGGGGTAGACCTGCTGTCCGCCTCCGGTCCAAGTATTTCGATGGCTATTCCCTGGGTAGACCTGCTGTCCGCCTCCGGTCCATGTATTTCGATGGCTGTTCCCTGGGTAGACCTACTGTCCGCCTCCGGTCCATGTATTTCAATGGCTATTCCTGGGTAGACGTGCTGCCCCCCTCCGGGCCTTGCCTTCCAGTGGCGGCGCCCTGGGTAGACGTGCTGCCCCCTTCCGGGCCTTGCCTCGCAATGGCGACGTCCTGGGTAGATGTGCTGCCCCCCTCCGGGCCTTGCCTTCCAGTGGCGACGCCCTGGGTAGACCTGCTGTCCGCCTCCGGTCCATGTATTTCAATGGCTATTCCCTGGGTAGACCTGCTGTCCGCCTCCGGTCCATGTATTTCAATGGCTGTTCCGTGGGGTAGACCTACTGTCCGCCTCCGGTCCATGTATTTCAATGGCTGTTCCCGGGGTAGACCTGCTGTCCGCCTCCGGTCCGTGTATTTCAATGGGTATTCCCTGGGTAGACCTGCTGTCCGCCTCCGGTCCATGTATTTCGATGGCTGTTCCCTGGGTAGACCTACTGTCCGCCTCCGGTCCATGTATTTCAATGGCTATTCCTGGGTAGACGTGCTGCCCCCCTCCGGGCCTTGCCTTCCAGTGGCGACGCCCTGGGTAGACGTGCTGCCCCCTTCCGGGCCTTGCCTCGCAATGGCGACGCCCTGGGTAGATGTGCTGCCCCCCTCCGGGCCTTGCCTTCCAGTGGCGGCGCCCTGGGTAGACGTGCTGCCCCCTTCCGGGCCTTGCCTCCCAATGGCGACGCCCTGGGTAGATGTGCTGCCCCCCTCCGGGCGTTGTCTTCCAGTGGCGACGCCCTGGGTAGACCTGCTGTCCGCCTCCGGTCCATGTATTTCAATGGCTATTCCCTGGGTAGACCTGCTGTCCGCCTCCGGTCCATGTATTTCAATGGCTATTCCCTGGGTAGACCTGCTGTCCGCCTCCGGTCCATGTATTTCGATGGCTGTTCCCTGGGTAGACCTACTGTCCGCCTCCGGTCCATGTATTTCAATGGCTATTCCTGGGTAGACGTGCTGCCCCCCTCCGGGCCTTGCCTTCCAGTGGCGACGCCCTGGGTAGACGTGCTGCCCCCTTCCGGGCTCTGCCTCGCAATGGCGACGCCCTGGGTAGATGTGCTGCCCCCCTCCGGGCCTTGCCTTCCAGTGGCGGCGCCCTGGGTAGACGTGCTGCCCCCTTCCGGGCCTTGCCTCGCAATGGCGACGCCCTGGGTAGATGTGCTGCCCCCCTCCGGGCGTTGTCTTCCAGTGGCGACGCCCTGGGTAGACCTGCTGTCCGCCTCCGGTCCATGTACTTCAATGGCTATTCCCTGGGTAGACCTGCTGTCCGCCTCCGGTCCATGTATTTCGATGGCTATTCCCGGGGTAGACCTGCTGTCCGCCTCCGGTCCCGGTATTTCAATGGCTGTTCCCGGGGTAGACCTGCTGTCCGCCTCCGGTCCGTGTATTTCAATGGGTATTCCCTGGGTAGACCTACTGTCCGCCTCCGGTCCATGTATTTCAATGGCTATTCCTGGGTAGACGTGCTGCCCCCCTCCGGGCCTTGCCTTCCAGGGGCGGCGCCCTGGGTAGACGTGCTGCCCCCTTCCGGGCCTTGCCTCGCAATGGCGACGCCCTGGGTAGATGTGCTGCCCCCCTCCGGGCGTTGTCTTCCAGTGGCGACGCCCTGGGTAGACCTGCTGTCCGCCTCCGGTCCATGTATTTCAATGGCTATTCCTGGGTAGATGTGCTGCCCCCCTCCGGGCCTTGCCTTCCAGTGGCGACGCCCTGGGTAGACGTGCTGCCCCCTTCCGGGCCTTGCCTTCCAGTGGCGACGCCCTGGGTAGACCTGCTCTCCGCCTCCGGTTCATTAATTTCAACGCGTATTCCCGGGGTAGACCTGCTGTCCGCCTCCGGTCCATGTATTTCAATGGCTCTTCCCTGGGTAGACCTGCTGTCCGCCTCCGGTCCATGTATTTCGATGGCTGTTCCCTGGGTAGACCTGCTGTCCGCCTCCGGTCCATGTATTTCAATGGCTGTTCCCTGGGGTAGACCTGCTGTCCGCCTCCGGTCCATGTATTTCAATGGCTATTCCCTGGGTAGACCTGCTGTCCGCCTCCGTTCCATGTATTTCGATGGCTGTTCCCTGGGTAGACCTGCTGTCCGCCTCCGGTCCATGTATTTCAATGGCTATTCCTGGGTAGGCGTGCTGCCCCCCTCCGGGCCTTGCCTTCCAGTGGCGACGCCCTGGGTAGACGTGCTGCCCCCTTCCGGGCCTTGCCTCGCAATGGCGACGCCCTGGGTAGATGTGCTGCCCCCCTCCGGGCGTTGTCTTCCAGTGGCGACGCCCTGGGTAGACCTGCTGTCCGCCTCCGGTCCATGTATTTCAATGGCTATTCCCTGGGTAGACCTGCTGTCCGCCTCCGGTCCATGTATTTCGATGGCTATTCCCTGGGTAGACCTGCTGTCCGCCTCCGGTCCATGTATTTCGATGGCTATTCCCGGGGTAGACCTGCGGTCCGCCTCCGGTCCCGGTATTTCAATGGCTGTTCCCGGGGTAGACCTGCTGTCCGCCTCCGGTCCGTGTATTTCAATGGGTATTCCCTGGGTAGACCTACTGTCCGCCTCCGGTCCATGTATTTCGATGGCTATTCCCGGGGTAGACCTGCTGTCCGCCTCCGGTCCCGGTATTTCAATGGCTGTTCCCGGGGTAGACCTGCTGTCCTCCTCCGGTCCGTGTATTTCAATGGGTATTCCCTGGGTAGACCTACTGTCCGCCTCCGGTCCATGTATTTCAATGGCTATTCCTGGGTAGATGTGCTGCCCCCCTCCGGGCCTTGCCTTCCAGTGGCGACGCCCTGGGTAGACGTGCTGCCCCCATCCGGGCCTTGCCTCGCAATGGCGACGCCCTGGGTAGATGTGCTGCCCCCCTCCGGGCGTTGTCTTCCAGTGGCGACGCCCTGGGTAGACCTGCTGTCCGCCTCCGGTCCATGTATTTCAATGGCTATTCCCTGGGTAGACCTGCTGTCCGCCTCCGGTCCATGTATTTCGATGGCTATTCCCTGGGTAGACCTGCTGTCCGCCTCCGGTCCATGTATTTCGATGGCTATTCCCGGGGTAGACCTGCTGTCCGCCTCCGGTCCCGGTATTTCAATGGCTGTTCCCGGGGTAGACCTGCTGTCCGCCTCCGGTCCGTGTATTTCAATGGGTATTCCCTGGGTAGACCTGCTGTCCGCCTCCGTTCCATGTATTTCGATGGCTGTTCCCTGGGTAGACCTGCTGTCCGCCTCCGGTCCCGGTATTTCAATGGCTATTCCCGGGTAGACCTGCTGTCTGCCTCCGGTCCGTGTATTTCAATGGGTATTCCCCGGGTAGACCTGCTGTCCGCCTCCGGTCCATTTTATTTCAATGGGTATTCCCTGGGTAGACCTGCTGTCCGCCTCCGGTCCATGTATTTCGATGGCTATTCCCGGGGTAGACCTGCTGTCCGCCTCCGGTCCCGGTATTTCAATGGCTGTTCCCGGGGTAGACCTGCTGTCCGCCTCCGGTCCGTGTATTTCAATGGGTATTCCCTGGGTAGACCTACTGTCCGCCTCCGGTCCATGTATTTCAATGGCTATTCCTGGGTAGACGTGCTGCCCCCCTCCGGGCCTTGCCTTCCAGTGGCGACGCCCTGGGTAGACGTGCTGCCCCCTTCCGGGCCTTGCCTCGCAATGGCGACGCCCTGGGTAGATGTGCTGGCCCCCTCCGGGCGTTGTCTTCCAGTGGCGACGCCCTGGGTAGACCTGCTGTCCGCCTCCGGTCCATGTATTTCAATGGCTATTCCTGGGTAGATGTGCTGCCCCCCTCCGGGCCTTGCCTTCCAGTGGCGACGCCCTGGGTAGACGTGCTGCCCCCTTCCGGGCCTTGCCTCGCAATGGCGACGCCCTGGGTAGATGTGCTGCCCCCCTCCGGGCGTTGTCTTCCAGTGGCGACGCCCTGGGTAGACCTGCTGTCCGCCTCCGGTCCATGTATTTCAATGGCTATTGCCTGGGTAGACCTGCTGTCCGCCTCCGGTCCATGTATTTCGATGGCTGTTCCCTGGGTAGACCTACTGTCCGCCTCCGGTCCATGTATTTCAATGGCTATTCCTGGGTAGACGTGCTGCCCCCCTCCGGGCCTTGCCTTCCAGTGGCGACGCCCTGGGTAGACGTGCTGCCCCCTTCCGGGCCTTGCCTCGCAATGGCGACGCCCTGGGTAGATGTGCTGCCCCCCTCCGGGCGTTGTCTTCCAGTGGCGACGCCCTGGGTAGACCTGCTGTCCGCCTCCGGTCCATGTATTTCAATGGCTATTCCCTGGGTAGACCTGCTGTCCGCCTCCGGTCCATGTATTTCAATGGCTGTTCCCTGGGGTAGACCTACTGTCCGCCTCCGGTCCATGTATTTCAATGGCTGTTCCCGGGGTAGACCTGCTGTCCGCCTCCGGTCCAAGTATTTCGATGGCTATTCCCTGGGTAGACCTGCTGTCCGCCTCCGGTCCATGTATTTCGATGGCTGTTCCCTGGGTAGACCTACTGTCCGCCTCCGGTCCATGTATTTCAATGGCTATTCCTGGGTAGACGTGCTGCCCCCCTCCGGGCCTTGCCTTCCAGTGGCGGCGCCCTGGGTAGACGTGCTGCCCCCTTCCGGGCCTTGCCTCGCAATGGCGACGTCCTGGGTAGATGTGCTGCCCCCCTCCGGGCCTTGCCTTCCAGTGGCGACGCCCTGGGTAGACCTGCTGTCCGCCTCCGGTCCATGTATTTCAATGGCTATTCCCTGGGTAGACCTGCTGTCCGCCTCCGGTCCATGTATTTCAATGGCTGTTCCGTGGGGTAGACCTACTGTCCGCCTCCGGTCCATGTATTTCAATGGCTGTTCCCGGGGTAGACCTGCTGTCCGCCTCCGGTCCGTGTATTTCAATGGGTATTCCCTGGGTAGACCTGCTGTCCGCCTCCGGTCCATGTATTTCGATGGCTGTTCCCTGGGTAGACCTACTGTCCGCCTCCGGTCCATGTATTTCAATGGCTATTCCTGGGTAGACGTGCTGCCCCCCTCCGGGCCTTGCCTTCCAGTGGCGACGCCCTGGGTAGACGTGCTGCCCCCTTCCGGGCCTTGCCTCGCAATGGCGACGCCCTGGGTAGATGTGCTGCCCCCCTCCGGGCCTTGCCTTCCAGTGGCGGCGCCCTGGGTAGACGTGCTGCCCCCTTCCGGGCCTTGCCTCCCAATGGCGACGCCCTGGGTAGATGTGCTGCCCCCCTCCGGGCGTTGTCTTCCAGTGGCGACGCCCTGGGTAGACCTGCTGTCCGCCTCCGGTCCATGTATTTCAATGGCTATTCCCTGGGTAGACCTGCTGTCCGCCTCCGGTCCATGTATTTCAATGGCTATTCCCTGGGTAGACCTGCTGTCCGCCTCCGGTCCATGTATTTCGATGGCTGTTCCCTGGGTAGACCTACTGTCCGCCTCCGGTCCATGTATTTCAATGGCTATTCCTGGGTAGACGTGCTGCCCCCCTCCGGGCCTTGCCTTCCAGTGGCGACGCCCTGGGTAGACGTGCTGCCCCCTTCCGGGCTCTGCCTCGCAATGGCGACGCCCTGGGTAGATGTGCTGCCCCCCTCCGGGCCTTGCCTTCCAGTGGCGGCGCCCTGGGTAGACGTGCTGCCCCCTTCCGGGCCTTGCCTCGCAATGGCGACGCCCTGGGTAGATGTGCTGCCCCCCTCCGGGCGTTGTCTTCCAGTGGCGACGCCCTGGGTAGACCTGCTGTCCGCCTCCGGTCCATGTACTTCAATGGCTATTCCCTGGGTAGACCTGCTGTCCGCCTCCGGTCCATGTATTTCGATGGCTATTCCCGGGGTAGACCTGCTGTCCGCCTCCGGTCCCGGTATTTCAATGGCTGTTCCCGGGGTAGACCTGCTGTCCGCCTCCGGTCCGTGTATTTCAATGGGTATTCCCTGGGTAGACCTACTGTCCGCCTCCGGTCCATGTATTTCAATGGCTATTCCTGGGTAGACGTGCTGCCCCCCTCCGGGCCTTGCCTTCCAGTGGCGACGCCCTGGGTAGACGTGCTGCCCCCTTCCGGGCCTTGCCTCGCAATGGCGACGCCCTGGGTAGATGTGCTGCCCCCCTCCGGGCGTTGTCTTCCAGTGGCGACGCCCTGGGTAGACCTGCTGTCCGCCTCCGGTCCATGTATTTCAATGGCTATTCCTGGGTAGATGTGCTGCCCCCCTCCGGGCCTTGCCTTCCAGTGGCGACGCCCTGGGTAGACGTGCTGCCCCCTTCCGGGCCTTGCCTCGCAATGGCGACGCCCTGGGTAGATGTGCTGCCCCCCTCCGGGCGTTGTCTTCCAGTGGCGACGCCCTGGGTAGACCTGCTGTCCGCCTCCGGTCCATGTATTTCAATGGCTGTTCCCTGGGGTAGACCTGCTGTCCGCCTCCGGTCCATGTATTTCGATGGCTGTTCCCTGGGTAGACCTACTGTCCGCCTCCGGTCCATGTATTTCAAAGGCTATTCCTGGGTAGACCTGCTGTCTGCCTCCGGTCCATGTATTTCAATGGCTATTCCTGGGTAGACGTGCTGCCCCCCTCCGGGCCTTGCCTTCCAGTGGTGACGCCCTGGGTAGACGTGCTGCCCCCTTCCGGGCCTTGCCTTCCAGTGGCGACGCCCTGGGTAGACCTGCTCTCCGCCTCCGGTTCATTAATTTCAACGCGTATTCCCGGGGTAGACCTGCTGTCCGCCTCCGGTCCATGTATTTCAATGGCTCTTCCCTGGGTAGACCTGCTGTCCGCCTCCGGTCCATGTATTTCGATGGCTGTTCCCTGGGTAGACCTGCTGTCCGCCTCCGGTCCATGTATTTCAATGGCTGTTCCCTGGGGTAGACCTGCTGTCCGCCTCCGGTCCATGTATTTCAATGGCTATTCCCTGGGTAGACCTGCTGTCCGCCTCCGTTCCATGTATTTCGATGGCTGTTCCCTGGGTAGACCTGCTGTCCGCCTCCGGTCCATGTATTTCAATGGCTATTCCTGGGTAGGCGTGCTGCCCCCCTCCGGGCCTTGCCTTCCAGTGGCGACGCCCTGGGTAGACGTGCTGCCCCCTTCCGGGCCTTGCCTCGCAATGGCGACGCCCTGGGTAGATGTGCTGCCCCCCTCCGGGCGTTGTCTTCCAGTGGCGACGCCCTGGGTAGACCTGCTGTCCGCCTCCGGTCCATGTATTTCAATGGCTATTCCCTGGGTAGACCTGCTGTCCGCCTCCGGTCCATGTATTTCGATGGCTATTCCCTGGGTAGACCTGCTGTCCGCCTCCGGTCCATGTATTTCGATGCCTATTCCCGGGGTAGACCTGCTGTCCGCCTCCGGTCCGTGTATTTCAATGGGTATTCCCTGGGTAGACCTACTGTCCGCCTCCGGTCCATGTATTTCAATGGCTATTCCTGGGTAGACGTGCTGCCCCCCTCCGGGCTTTGCCTTCCAGGGGCGGCGCCCTGGGTAGACGTGCTGCCCCCTTCCGGGCCTTGCCTCGCAATGGCGACGCCCTGGGTAGATGTGCTGCCCCCCTCCGGGCGTTGTCTTCCAGTGGCGACGCCCTGGGTAGACCTGCTGTCCGCCTCCGGTCCATGTATTTCAATGGCTATTCCTGGGTAGATGTGCTGCCCCCCTCCGGGCCTTGCCTTCCAGTGGCGACGCCCTGGGTAGACGTGCTGCCCCCTTCCGGGCCTTGCCTTCCAGTGGCGACGCCCTGGGTAGACCTGCTCTCCGCCTCCGGTTCATTAATTTCAACGCGTATTCCCGGGGTAGACCTGCTGTCCGCCTCCGGTCCATGTATTTCAATGGCTCTTCCCTGGGTAGACCTGCTGTCCGCCTCCGGTCCATGTATTTCGATGGCTGTTCCCTGGGTAGACCTGCTGTCCGCCTCCGGTCCATGTATTTCAATGGCTGTTCCCTGGGGTAGACCTGCTGTCCGCCTCCGGTCCATGTATTTCAATGGCTATTCCCTGGGTAGACCTGCTGTCCGCCTCCGTTCCATGTACTTCGATGGCTGTTCCCTGGGTAGACCTGCTGTCCGCCTCCGGTCCATGTATTTCAATGGCTATTCCTGGGTAGGCGTGCTGCCCCCCTCCGGGCCTTGCCTTCCAGTGGCGACGCCCTGGGTAGACGTGCTGCCCCCTTCCGGGCCTTGCCTCGCAATGGCGACGCCCTGGGTAGATGTGCTGCCCCCCTCCGGGCGTTGTCTTCCAGTGGCGACGCCCTGGGTAGACCTGCTGTCCGCCTCCGGTCCATGTATTTCAATGGCTATTCCCTGGGTAGACCTGCTGTCCGCCTCCGGTCCATGTATTTCAATGGCTATTCCCTGGGTAGACCTGCTGTCCGCCTCCGGTCCATGTATTTCGATGGCTATTCCCGGGGTAGACCTGCTGTCCGCCTCCGGTCCCGGTATTTCAATGGCTGTTCCCGGGGTAGACCTGCTGTCCGCCTCCGGTCCGTGTATTTCAATGGGTATTCCCTGGGTAGACCTACTGTCCGCCTCCGGTCCATGTATTTCAATGGCTATTCCTGGGTAGACGTGCTGCCCCCCTCCGGGCCTTGCCTTCCAGTGGCGACGCCCTGGGTAGACGTGCTGCCCCCTTCCGGGCCTTGCCTCGCAATGGCGACGCCCTGGGTAGATGTGCTGCCCCCCTCCGGGCGTTGTCTTCCAGTGGCGACGCCCTGGGTAGACCTGCTGTCCGCCTCTGGTCCATGTATTTCAATGGCTATTCCCTGGGTAGACCTGCTGTCCGCCTCCGGTCCATGTATTTCGATGGCTATTCCCTGGGTAGACCTGCTGTCCGCCTCCGGTCCATGTATTTCGATGGCTGTTCCCTGGGTAGACCTACTGTCCGCCTCCGGTCCATGTATTTCAATGGCTATTCCTGGGTAGACGTGCTGCCCCCCTCCGGGCCTTGCCTTCCAGTGGCGGCGCCCTGGGTAGACGTGCTGCCCCCTTCCGGGCCTTGCCTCGCAATGGCGACGCCCTGGGTAGATGTGCTGCCCCCCTCCGGGCGTTGTCTTCCAGTGGCGACGCCCTGGGTAGACCTGCTGTCCGCCTCCGGTCCATGTATTTCAATGGCTATTCCCTGGGTAGACCTGCTGTCCGCCTCCGGTCCATGTATTTCGATGGCTATTCCCTGGGTAGACCTGCTGTCCGCCTCCGGTCCATGTATTTCGATGGCTGTTCCCTGGGTAGACCTACTGTCCGCCTCCGGTCCATGTATTTCAATGGCTATTCCTGGGTAGACGTGCTGCCCCCCTCCGGGCCTTGCCTTCCAGTGGCGGCGCCCTGGGTAGACGTGCTGCCCCCTTCCGGGCCTTGCCTCGCAATGGCGACGCCCTGGGTAGATGTGCTGCCCCCCTCCGGGCGTTGTCTTCCAGTGGCGACGCCCTGGGTAGACCTGCTGTCCGCCTCCGGTCCATGTATTTCAATGGCTATTCCCTGGGTAGACCTGCTGTCCGCCTCCGGTCCATGTATTTCGATGGCTATTCCCTGGGTAGACCTGCTGTCCGCCTCCGGTCCATGTATTTCGATGGCTGTTCCCTGGGTAGACCTACTGTCCGCCTCCGGTCCATGTATTTCAATGGCTATTCCTGGGTAGACCTGCTGCCCCCCTCCGGGCCTTGCCTTCCAGTGGCGACGCCCTGGGTAGACCTGCTGTCCGCCTCCGGTCCATGTATTTCAATGGTTATTCCCTGGGTAGACCTGCTGTCCGCCTCCGGTCCATGTATTTCGATGGCTATTCCCGGGGTAGACCTGCTGTCCGCCTCCGGTCCATGTATTTCGATGGCTGTTCCCTGGGGTAGACCTGCTGTCCGCCTCCGGTCCATGTATTTCAATGGCTGTTCCCTGGGGTAGACCTGCTGTCCGCCTCCGGTCCATGTATTTCGATGGCTGTTCCCTGGGTAGACCTGCTGTCCGCCTCCGGTCCCGGTATTTCAATGGCTATTCCCGGGTAGACCTGCTGTCTGCCTCCGGTCCGTGTATTTCAATGGGTATTCCCCGGGTAGACCTGCTGTCCGCCTCCGGTCCATTTTATTTCAATGGGTATTCCCTGGGTAGACCTGCTGTCCGCCTCCGGTCCATGTATTTCAATGGCTATTCCCTGGGTAGACCTGCTGTCCGCCTCCGGTCCATGTATTTCGATGGCTGTTCCCTGGGTAGACCTGCTGTCCGCCTCCGGTCCATGTATTTCAATGGCTATTCCTGGGTAGGCGTGCTGCCCCCCTCCGGGCCTTGCCTTCCAGTGGCGACGCCCTGGGTAGACGTGCTGCCCCCTTCCGGGCCTTGCCTCGCAATGGCAACGCCCTGGGTAGATGTGCTGCCCCCCTCCGGGCGTTGTCTTCCAGTGGCGACGCCCTGGGTAGACCTGCTGTCCGCCTCCGGTCCATGTATTTCAATGGCTATTCCCTGGGTAGACCTGCTGTCCGCCTCCGGTCCATGTATTTCGATGGCTATTCCCGGGGTAGACCTGCTGTCCGCCTCCGGTCCCGGTATTTCAATGGCTGTTCCCGGGGTAGACCTGCTGTCCGCCTCCGGTCCGTGTATTTCAATGGGTATTCCCTGGGTAGACCTACTGTCCGCCTCCGGTCCATGTATTTCAATGGCTATTCCTGGGTAGACGTGCTGCCCCCCTCCGGGCCTTGCCTTCCAGTGGCGACGCCCTGGGTAGACGTGCTGCCCCCTTCCGGGCCTTGCCTCGCAATGGCGACGCCCTGGGTAGATGTGCTGCCCCCCTCCGGGCGTTGTCTTCCAGTGGCGACGCCCTGGGTAGACCTGCTGTCCGCCTCCGGTCCATGTATTTCAATGGCTATTCCTGGGTAGATGTGCTGCCCCCCTCCGGGCCTTGCCTTCCAGTGGCGACGCCCTGGGTAGACGTGCTGCCCCCTTCCGGGCCTTGCCTCGCAATGGCGACGCCCTGGGTAGATGTGCTGCCCCCCTCCGGGCGTTGTCTTCCAGTGGCGACGCCCTGGGTAGACCTGCTGTCCGCCTCCGGTCCATGTATTTCAATGGCTATTCCCTGGGTAGACCTGCTGTCCGCCTCCGGTCCATGTATTTCGATGGCTGTTCCCTGGGTAGACCTACTGTCCGCCTCCGGTCCATGTATTTCAATGGCTATTCCTGGGTAGACGTGCTGCCCCCCTCCGGGCCTTGCCTTCCAGTGGCGACGCCCTGGGTAGACGTGCTGCCCCCTTCCGGGCTCTGCCTCGCAATGGCGACGCCCTGGGTAGATGTGCTGCCCCCCTCCGGGCCTTGCCTTCCAGTGGCGGCGCCCTGGGTAGACGTGCTGCCCCCTTCCGGGCCTTGCCTCGCAATGGCGACGCCCTGGGTAGATGTGCTGCCCCCCTCCGGGCGTTGTCTTCCAGTGGCGACGCCCTGGGTAGACCTGCTGTCCGCCTCCGGTCCATGTATTTCAATGGCTATTCCCTGGGTAGACCTGCTTTCCGCCTCCGGTCCATGTATTTCGATGGCTATTCCCTGGGTAGACCTGCTGTCCGCCTCCGTTCCATGTATTTCGATGGCTATTCCCTGGGTAGACCTGCTGTCCGCCTCCGGTCCATGTATTTCAATGGCTATTCCCTGGGTAGACCTGCTGTCCGCCTCCGGTCCATGTATTTCAATGGCTGTTCCGTGGGGTAGACCTACTGTCCGCCTCCGGTCCATGTATTTCAATGGCTGTTCCCGGGGTAGACCTGCTGTCCGCCTCCGGTCCGTGTATTTCAATGGGTATTCCCTGGGTAGACCTGCTGTCCGCCTCCGGTCCATGTATTTCGATGGCTGTTCCCTGGGTAGACCTACTGTCCGCCTCCGGTCCATGTATTTCAATGGCTATTCCTGGGTAGACGTGCTGCCCCCCTCCGGGCCTTGCCTTCCAGTGGCGACGCCCTGGGTAGACGTGCTGCCCCCTTCCGGGCCTTGCCTCGCAATGGCGACGCCCTGGGTAGATGTGCTGCCCCCCTCCGGGCCTTGCCTTCCAGTGGCGGCGCCCTGGGTAGACGTGCTGCCCCCTTCCGGGCCTTGCCTCCCAATGGCGACGCCCTGGGTAGATGTGCTGCCCCCCTCCGGGCGTTGTCTTCCAGTGGCGACGCCCTGGGTAGACCTGCTGTCCGCCTCCGGTCCATGTATTTCAATGGCTATTCCCTGGGTAGACCTGCTGTCCGCCTCCGGTCCATGTATTTCAATGGCTATTCCCTGGGTAGACCTGCTGTCCGCCTCCGGTCCATGTATTTCGATGGCTGTTCCCTGGGTAGACCTACTGTCCGCCTCCGGTCCATGTATTTCAATGGCTATTCCTGGGTAGACGTGCTGCCCCCCTCCGGGCCTTGCCTTCCAGTGGCGACGCCCTGGGTAGACGTGCTGCCCCCTTCCGGGCTCTGCCTCGCAATGGCGACGCCCTGGGTAGATGTGCTGCCCCCCTCCGGGCCTTGCCTTCCAGTGGCGACGCCCTGGGTAGACCTGCTGTCCGCCTCCGGTCCATGTACTTCAATGGCTATTCCCTGGGTAGACCTGCTGTCCGCCTCCGGTCCATGTATTTCGATGGCTATTCCCGGGGTAGACCTGCTGTCCGCCTCCGGTCCCGGTATTTCAATGGCTGTGCCCGGGGTAGACCTGCTGTCCGCCTCCGGTCCGTGTATTTCAATGGGTATTCCCTGGGTAGACCTACTGTCCGCCTCCGGTCCATGTATTTCAATGGCTATTCCTGGGTAGACGTGCTGCCCCCCTCCGGGCCTTGCCTTCCAGTGGCGACGCCCTGGGTAGACGTGCTGCCCCCTTCCGGGCCTTGCCTCGCAATGGCGACGCCCTGGGTAGATGTGCTGCCCCCCTCCGGGCGTTGTCTTCCAGTGGCGACGCCCTGGGTAGACCTGCTGTCCGCCTCCGGTCCATGTATTTCAATGGCTATTCCTGGGTAGATGTGCTGCCCCCCTCCGGGCCTTGCCTTCCAGTGGCGACGCCCTGGGTAGACGTGCTGCCCCCTTCCGGGCCTTGCCTCGCAATGGCGACGCCCTGGGTAGATGTGCTGCCCCCCTCCGGGCGTTGTCTTCCAGTGGCGACGCCCTGGGTAGACCTGCTGTCCGCCTCCGGTCCATGTATTTCAATGGCTGTTCCCTGGGGTAGACCTGCTGTCCGCCTCCGGTCCATGTATTTCGATGGCTGTTCCCTGGGTAGACCTACTGTCCGCCTCCGGTCCATGTATTTCAAAGGCTATTCCTGGGTAGACCTGCTGTCTGCCTCCGGTCCATGTATTTCAATGGCTATTCCTGGGTAGACGTGCTGCCCCCCTCCGGGCCTTGCCTTCCAGTGGTGACGCCCTGGGTAGACGTGCTGCCCCCTTCCGGGCCTTGCCTTCCAGTGGCGACGCCCTGGGTAGACCTGCTCTCCGCCTCCGGTTCATTAATTTCAACGCGTATTCCCGGGGTAGACCTGCTGTCCGCCTCCGGTCCATGTATTTCAATGGCTCTTCCCTGGGTAGACCTGCTGTCCGCCTCCGGTCCATGTATTTCGATGGCTGTTCCCTGGGTAGACCTGCTGTCCGCCTCCGGTCCATGTATTTCAATGGCTGTTCCCTGGGGTAGACCTGCTGTCCGCCTCCGGTCCATGTATTTCAATGGCTATTCCCTGGGTAGACCTGCTGTCCGCCTCCGTTCCATGTATTTCGATGGCTGTTCCCTGGGTAGACCTGCTGTCCGCCTCCGGTCCATGTATTTCAATGGCTATTCCTGGGTAGGCGTGCTGCCCCCCTCCGGGCCTTGCCTTCCAGTGGCGACGCCCTGGGTAGACGTGCTGCCCCCTTCCGGGCCTTGCCTCGCAATGGCGACGCCCTGGGTAGATGTGCTGCCCCCCTCCGGGCGTTGTCTTCCAGTGGCGACGCCCTGGGTAGACCTGCTGTCCGCCTCCGGTCCATGTATTTCAATGGCTATTCCCTGGGTAGACCTGCTGTCCGCCTCCGGTCCATGTATTTCGATGGCTATTCCCTGGGTAGACCTGCTGTCCGCCTCCGGTCCATGTATTTCGATGGCTATTCCCGGGGTAGACCTGCTGTCCGCCTCCGGTCCCGGTATTTCAATGGCTGTTCCCGGGGTAGACCTGCTGTCCGCCTCCGGTCCGTGTATTTCAATGGGTATTCCCTGGGTAGACCTACTGTCCGCCTCCGGTCCATGTATTTCAATGGCTATTCCTGGGTAGACGTGCTGCCCCCCTCCGGGCCTTGCCTTCCAGGGGCGGCGCCCTGGGTAGACGTGCTGCCCCCTTCCGGGCCTTGCCTCGCAATGGCGACGCCCTGGGTAGATGTGCTGCCCCCCTCCGGGCGTTGTCTTCCAGTGGCGACGCCCTGGGTAGACCTGCTGTCCGCCTCCGGTCCATGTATTTCAATGGCTATTCCTGGGTAGATGTGCTGCCCCCCTCCGGGCCTTGCCTTCCAGTGGCGACGCCCTGGGTAGACGTGCTGCCCCCTTCCGGGCCTTGCCTTCCAGTGGCGACGCCCTGGGTAGACCTGCTCTCCGCCTCCGGTTCATTAATTTCAACGCGTATTCCCGGGGTAGACCTGCTGTCCGCCTCCGGTCCATGTATTTCAATGGCTCTTCCCTGGGTAGACCTGCTGTCCGCCTCCGGTCCATGTATTTCGATGGCTGTTCCCTGGGTAGACCTGCTGTCCGCCTCCGGTCCATGTATTTCAATGGCTGTTCCCTGGGGTAGACCTGCTGTCCGCCTCCGGTCCATGTATTTCAATGGCTATTCCCTGGGTAGACCTGCTGTCCGCCTCCGTTCCATGTATTTCGATGGCTGTTCCCTGGGTAGACCTGCTGTCCGCCTCCGGTCCATGTATTTCAATGGCTATTCCTGGGTAGGCGTGCTGCCCCCCTCCGGGCGTTGTCTTCCAGTGGCGACGCCCTGGGTAGACCTGCTGTCCGCCTCCGGTCCATGTATTTCAATGGCTATTCCCTGGGTAGACCTGCTGTCCGCCTCCGGTCCATGTATTTCGATGGCTATTCCCTGGGTAGACCTGCTGTCCGCCTCCGGTCCATGTATTTCGATGGCTGTTCCCTGGGTAGACCTACTGTCCGCCTCCGGTCCATGTATTTCAATGGCTATTCCTGGGTAGACCTGCTGCCCCCCTCCGGGCCTTGCCTTCCAGTGGCGACGCCCTGGGTAGACCTGCTGTCCGCCTCCGGTCCATGTATTTCAATGGTTATTCCCTGGGTAGACCTGCTGTCCGCCTCCGGTCCATGTATTTCGATGGCTATTCCCGGGGTAGACCTGCTGTCCGCCTCCGGTCCATGTATTTCGATGGCTGTTCCCTGGGGTAGACCTGCTGTCCGCCTCCGGTCCATGTATTTCAATGGCTGTTCCCTGGGGTAGACCTGCTGTCCGCCTCCGGTCCATGTATTTCGATGGCTGTTCCCTGGGTAGACCTGCTGTCCGCCTCCGGTCCCGGTATTTCAATGGCTATTCCCGGGTAGACCTGCTGTCTGCCTCCGGTCCGTGTATTTCAATGGGTATTCCCCGGGTAGACCTGCTGTCCGCCTCCGGTCCATTTTATTTCAATGGGTATTCCCTGGGTAGACCTGCTGTCCGCCTCCGGTCCATGTATTTCAATGGCTATTCCCTGGGTAGACCTGCTGTCCGCCTCCGGTCCATGTATTTCGATGGCTGTTCCCTGGGTAGACCTGCTGTCCGCCTCCGGTCCATGTATTTCAATGGCTATTCCTGGGTAGGCGTGCTGCCCCCCTCCGGGCCTTGCCTTCCAGTGGCGACGCCCTGGGTAGACGTGCTGCCCCCTTCCGGGCCTTGCCTCGCAATGGCAACGCCCTGGGTAGATGTGCTGCCCCCCTCCGGGCGTTGTCTTCCAGTGGCGACGCCCTGGGTAGACCTGCTGTCCGCCTCCGGTCCATGTATTTCAATGGCTATTCCCTGGGTAGACCTGCTGTCCGCCTCCGGTCCATGTATTTCGATGGCTATTCCCGGGGTAGACCTGCTGTCCGCCTCCGGTCCCGGTATTTCAATGGCTGTTCCCGGGGTAGACCTGCTGTCCGCCTCCGGTCCGTGTATTTCAATGGGTATTCCCTGGGTAGACCTACTGTCCGCCTCCGGTCCATGTATTTCAATGGCTATTCCTGGGTAGACGTGCTGCCCCCCTCCGGGCCTTGCCTTCCAGTGGCGACGCCCTGGGTAGACGTGCTGCCCCCTTCCGGGCCTTGCCTCGCAATGGCGACGCCCTGGGTAGATGTGCTGCCCCCCTCCGGGCGTTGTCTTCCAGTGGCGACGCCCTGGGTAGACCTGCTGTCCGCCTCCGGTCCATGTATTTCAATGGCTATTCCTGGGTAGATGTGCTGCCCCCCTCCGGGCCTTGCCTTCCAGTGGCGACGCCCTGGGTAGACGTGCTGCCCCCTTCCGGGCCTTGCCTCGCAATGGCGACGCCCTGGGTAGATGTGCTGCCCCCCTCCGGGCGTTGTCTTCCAGTGGCGACGCCCTGGGTAGACCTGCTGTCCGCCTCCGGTCCATGTATTTCAATGGCTATTCCCTGGGTAGACCTGCTGTCCGCCTCCGGTCCATGTATTTCGATGGCTGTTCCCTGGGTAGACCTACTGTCCGCCTCCGGTCCATGTATTTCAATGGCTATTCCTGGGTAGACGTGCTGCCCCCCTCCGGGCCTTGCCTTCCAGTGGCGACGCCCTGGGTAGACGTGCTGCCCCCTTCCGGGCTCTGCCTCGCAATGGCGACGCCCTGGGTAGATGTGCTGCCCCCCTCCGGGCCTTGCCTTCCAGTGGCGGCGCCCTGGGTAGATGTGCTGCCCCCTTCCGGGCCTTGCCTCGCAATGGCGACGCCCTGGGTAGATGTGCTGCCCCCCTCCGGGCGTTGTCTTCCAGTGGCGACGCCCTGGGTAGACCTGCTGTCCGCCTCCGGTCCATGTATTTCAATGGCTATTCCCTGGGTAGACCTGCTTTCCGCCTCCGGTCCATGTATTTCGATGGCTATTCCCTGGGTAGACCTGCTGTCCGCCTCCGTTCCATGTATTTCGATGGCTATTCCCTGGGTAGACCTGCTGTCCGCCTCCGGTCCATGTATTTCAATGGCTATTCCCTGGGTAGACCTGCTGTCCGCCTCCGGTCCATGTATTTCAATGGCTGTTCCGTGGGGTAGACCTACTGTCCGCCTCCGGTCCATGTATTTCAATGGCTGTTCCCGGGGTAGACCTGCTGTCCGCCTCCGGTCCGTGTATTTCAATGGGTATTCCCTGGGTAGACCTGCTGTCCGCCTCCGGTCCATGTATTTCGATGGCTGTTCCCTGGGTAGACCTACTGTCCGCCTCCGGTCCATGTATTTCAATGGCTATTCCTGGGTAGACGTGCTGCCCCCCTCCGGGCCTTGCCTTCCAGTGGCGACGCCCTGGGTAGACGTGCTGCCCCCTTCCGGGCCTTGCCTCGCAATGGCGACGCCCTGGGTAGATGTGCTGCCCCCCTCCGGGCCTTGCCTTCCAGTGGCGGCGCCCTGGGTAGACGTGCTGCCCCCTTCCGGGCCTTGCCTCCCAATGGCGACGCCCTGGGTAGATGTGCTGCCCCCCTCCGGGCGTTGTCTTCCAGTGGCGACGCCCTGGGTAGACCTGCTGTCCGCCTCCGGTCCATGTATTTCAATGGCTATTCCCTGGGTAGACCTGCTGTCCGCCTCCGGTCCATGTATTTCAATGGCTATTCCCTGGGTAGACCTGCTGTCCGCCTCCGGTCCATGTATTTCGATGGCTGTTCCCTGGGTAGACCTACTGTCCGCCTCCGGTCCATGTATTTCAATGGCTATTCCTGGGTAGACGTGCTGCCCCCCTCCGGGCCTTGCCTTCCAGTGGCGACGCCCTGGGTAGACGTGCTGCCCCCTTCCGGGCTCTGCCTCGCAATGGCGACGCCCTGGGTAGATGTGCTGCCCCCCTCCGGGCCTTGCCTTCCAGTGGCGACGCCCTGGGTAGACCTGCTGTCCGCCTCCGGTCCATGTACTTCAATGGCTATTCCCTGGGTAGACCTGCTGTCCGCCTCCGGTCCATGTATTTCGATGGCTATTCCCGGGGTAGACCTGCTGTCCGCCTCCGGTCCCGGTATTTCAATGGCTGTTCCCGGGGTAGACCTGCTGTCCGCCTCCGGTCCGTGTATTTCAATGGGTATTCCCTGGGTAGACCTACTGTCCGCCTCCGGTCCATGTATTTCAATGGCTATTCCTGGGTAGACGTGCTGCCCCCCTCCGGGCCTTGCCTTCCAGTGGCGACGCCCTGGGTAGACGTGCTGCCCCCTTCCGGGCCTTGCCTCGCAATGGCGACGCCCTGGGTAGATGTGCTGCCCCCCTCCGGGCGTTGTCTTCCAGTGGCGACGCCCTGGGTAGACCTGCTGTCCGCCTCCGGTCCATGTATTTCAATGGCTATTCCTGGGTAGATGTGCTGCCCCCCTCCGGGCCTTGCCTTCCAGTGGCGACGCCCTGGGTAGACGTGCTGCCCCCTTCCGGGCCTTGCCTCGCAATGGCGACGCCCTGGGTAGATGTGCTGCCCCCCTCCGGGCGTTGTCTTCCAGTGGCGACGCCCTGGGTAGACCTGCTGTCCGCCTCCGGTCCATGTATTTCAATGGCTGTTCCCTGGGGTAGACCTGCTGTCCGCCTCCGGTCCATGTATTTCGATGGCTGTTCCCTGGGTAGACCTACTGTCCGCCTCCGGTCCATGTATTTCAAAGGCTATTCCTGGGTAGACCTGCTGTCTGCCTCCGGTCCATGTATTTCAATGGCTATTCCTGGGTAGACGTGCTGCCCCCCTCCGGGCCTTGCCTTCCAGTGGTGACGCCCTGGGTAGACGTGCTGCCCCCTTCCGGGCCTTGCCTTCCAGTGGCGACGCCCTGGGTAGACCTGCTCTCCGCCTCCGGTTCATTAATTTCAACGCGTATTCCCGGGGTAGACCTGCTGTCCGCCTCCGGTCCATGTATTTCAATGGCTCTTCCCTGGGTAGACCTGCTGTCCGCCTCCGGTCCATGTATTTCGATGGCTGTTCCCTGGGTAGACCTGCTGTCCGCCTCCGGTCCATGTATTTCAATGGCTGTTCCCTGGGGTAGACCTGCTGTCCGCCTCCGGTCCATGTATTTCAATGGCTATTCCCTGGGTAGACCTGCTGTCCGCCTCCGTTCCATGTATTTCGATGGCTGTTCCCTGGGTAGACCTGCTGTCCGCCTCCGGTCCATGTATTTCAATGGCTATTCCTGGGTAGGCGTGCTGCCCCCCTCCGGGCCTTGCCTTCCAGTGGCGACGCCCTGGGTAGACGTGCTGCCCCCTTCCGGGCCTTGCCTCGCAATGGCGACGCCCTGGGTAGATGTGCTGCCCCCCTCCGGGCGTTGTCTTCCAGTGGCGACGCCCTGGGTAGACCTGCTGTCCGCCTCCGGTCCATGTATTTCAATGGCTATTCCCTGGGTAGACCTGCTGTCCGCCTCCGGTCCATGTATTTCGATGGCTATTCCCTGGGTAGACCTGCTGTCCGCCTCCGGTCCATGTATTTCGATGGCTATTCCCGGGGTAGACCTGCTGTCCGCCTCCGGTCCCGGTATTTCAATGGCTGTTCCCGGGGTAGACCTGCTGTCCGCCTCCGGTCCGTGTATTTCAATGGGTATTCCCTGGGTAGACCTACTGTCCGCCTCCGGTCCATGTATTTCAATGGCTATTCCTGGGTAGACGTGCTGCCCCCCTCCGGGCCTTGCCTTCCAGGGGCGGCGCCCTGGGTAGACGTGCTGCCCCCTTCCGGGCCTTGCCTCGCAATGGCGACGCCCTGGGTAGATGTGCTGCCCCCCTCCGGGCGTTGTCTTCCAGTGGCGACGCCCTGGGTAGACCTGCTGTCCGCCTCCGGTCCATGTATTTCAATGGCTATTCCTGGGTAGATGTGCTGCCCCCCTCCGGGCCTTGCCTTCCAGTGGCGACGCCCTGGGTAGACGTGCTGCCCCCTTCCGGGCCTTGCCTTCCAGTGGCGACGCCCTGGGTAGACCTGCTCTCCGCCTCCGGTTCATTAATTTCAACGCGTATTCCCGGGGTAGACCTGCTGTCCGCCTCCGGTCCATGTATTTCAATGGCTCTTCCCTGGGTAGACCTGCTGTCCGCCTCCGGTCCATGTATTTCGATGGCTGTTCCCTGGGTAGACCTGCTGTCCGCCTCCGGTCCATGTATTTCAATGGCTGTTCCCTGGGGTAGACCTGCTGTCCGCCTCCGGTCCATGTATTTCAATGGCTATTCCCTGGGTAGACCTGCTGTCCGCCTCCGTTCCATGTATTTCGATGGCTGTTCCCTGGGTAGACCTGCTGTCCGCCTCCGGTCCATGTATTTCAATGGCTATTCCTGGGTAGGCGTGCTGCCCCCCTCCGGGCCTTGCCTTCCAGTGGCGACGCCCTGGGTAGACGTGCTGCCCCCTTCCGGGCCTTGCCTCGCAATGGCGACGCCCTGGGTAGATGTGCTGCCCCCCTCCGGGCGTTGTCTTCCAGTGGCGACGCCCTGGGTAGACCTGCTGTCCGCCTCCGGTCCATGTATTTCAATGGCTATTCCCTGGGTAGACCTGCTGTCCGCCTCCGGTCCATGTATTTCGATGGCTATTCCCTGGGTAGACCTGCTGTCCGCCTCCGGTCCATGTATTTCGATGGCTATTCCCGGGGTAGACCTGCTGTCCGCCTCCGGTCCCGGTATTTCAATGGCTGTTCCCGGGGTAGACCTGCTGTCCGCCTCCGGTCCGTGTATTTCAATGGGTATTCCCTGGGTAGACCTACTGTCCGCCTCCGGTCCATGTATTTCAATGGCTATTCCTGGGTAGACGTGCTGCCCCCCTCCGGGCCTTGCCTTCCAGGGGCGGCGCCCTGGGTAGACGTGCTGCCCCCTTCCGGGCCTTGCCTCGCAATGGCGACGCCCTGGGTAGATGTGCTGCCCCCCTCCGGGCGTTGTCTTCCAGTGGCGACGCCCTGGGTAGACCTGCTGTCCGCCTCCGGTCCATGTATTTCAATGGCTATTCCTGGGTAGATGTGCTGCCCCCCTCCGGGCCTTGCCTTCCAGTGGCGACGCCCTGGGTAGACGTGCTGCCCCCTTCCGGGCCTTGCCTCGCAATGGCGACGCCCTGGGTAGATGTGCTGCCCCCCTCCGGGCGTTGTCTTCCAGTGGCGACGCCCTGGGTAGACCTGCTGTCCGCCTCCGGTCCATGTATTTCAATGGCTATTCCCTGGGTAGACCTGCTGTCCGCCTCCGGTCCATGTATTTCGATGGCTATTCCCGGGGTAGACCTGCTGTCCGCCTCCGGTCCCGGTATTTCAATGGCTGTTCCCGGGGTAGACCTGCTGTCCGCCTCCGGTCCGTGTATTTCAATGGGTATTCCCTGGGTAGACCTACTGTCCGCCTCCGGTCCATGTATTTCAATGGCTATTCCTGGGTAGACGTGCTGCCCCCCTCCGGGCCTTGCCTTCCAGTGGCGACGCCCTGGGTAGACGTGCTGCCCCCTTCCGGGCCTTGCCTCGCAATGGCGACGCCCTGGGTAGATGTGCTGCCCCCCTCCGGGCGTTGTCTTCCAGTGGCGACGCCCTGGGTAGACCTGCTGTCCGCCTCCGGTCCATGTATTTCAATGGCTATTCCCTGGGTAGACCTGCTGTCCGCCTCCGGTCCATGTATTTCGATGGCTATTCCCTGGGTAGACCTGCTGTCCGCCTCCGGTCCATGTATTTCGATGGCTGTTCCCTGGGTAGACCTACTGTCCGCCTCCGGTCCATGTATTTCAATGGCTATTCCTGGGTAGACGTGCTGCCCCCCTCCGGGCCTTGCCTTCCAGTGGCGGCGCCCTGGGTAGACGTGCTGCCCCCTTCCGGGCCTTGCCTCGCAATGGCGACGCCCTGGGTAGATGTGCTGCCCCCCTCCGGGCGTTGTCTTCCAGTGGCGACGCCCTGGGTAGACCTGCTGTCCGCCTCCGGTCCATGTATTTCAATGGCTATTCCCTGGGTAGACCTGCTGTCCGCCTCCGGTCCATGTATTTCGATGGCTATTCCCTGGGTAGACCTGCTGTCCGCCTCCGGTCCATGTATTTCGATGGCTGTTCCCTGGGTAGACCTACTGTCCGCCTCCGGTCCATGTATTTCAATGGCTATTCCTGGGTAGACGTGCTGCCCCCCTCCGGGCCTTGCCTTCCAGTGGCGGCGCCCTGGGTAGACGTGCTGCCCCCTTCCGGGCCTTGCCTCGCAATGGCGACGCCCTGGGTAGATGTGCTGCCCCCCTCCGGGCGTTGTCTTCCAGTGGCGACGCCCTGGGTAGACCTGCTGTCCGCCTCCGGTCCATGTATTTCAATGGCTATTCCCTGGGTAGACCTGCTGTCCGCCTCCGGTCCATGTATTTCGATGGCTATTCCCTGGGTAGACCTGCTGTCCGCCTCCGGTCCATGTATTTCGATGGCTGTTCCCTGGGTAGACCTACTGTCCGCCTCCGGTCCATGTATTTCAATGGCTATTCCTGGGTAGACCTGCTGCCCCCCTCCGGGCCTTGCCTTCCAGTGGCGACGCCCTGGGTAGACCTGCTGTCCGCCTCCGGTCCATGTATTTCAATGGTTATTCCCTGGGTAGACCTGCTGTCCGCCTCCGGTCCATGTATTTCGATGGCTATTCCCGGGGTAGACCTGCTGTCCGCCTCCGGTCCATGTATTTCGATGGCTGTTCCCTGGGGTAGACCTGCTGTCCGCCTCCGGTCCATGTATTTCAATGGCTGTTCCCTGGGGTAGACCTGCTGTCCGCCTCCGGTCCATGTATTTCGATGGCTGTTCCCTGGGTAGACCTGCTGTCCGCCTCCGGTCCCGGTATTTCAATGGCTATTCCCGGGTAGACCTGCTGTCTGCCTCCGGTCCGTGTATTTCAATGGGTATTCCCCGGGTAGACCTGCTGTCCGCCTCCGGTCCATTTTATTTCAATGGGTATTCCCTGGGTAGACCTGCTGTCCGCCTCCGGTCCATGTATTTCAATGGCTATTCCCTGGGTAGACCTGCTGTCCGCCTCCGGTCCATGTATTTCGATGGCTGTTCCCTGGGTAGACCTGCTGTCCGCCTCCGGTCCATGTATTTCAATGGCTATTCCTGGGTAGATGTGCTGCCCCCCTCCGGGCCTTGCCTTCCAGTGGCGACGCCCTGGGTAGACGTGCTGCCCCCTTCCGGGCCTTGCCTCGCAATGGCGACGCCCTGGGTAGATGTGCTGCCCCCCTCCGGGCGTTGTCTTCCAGTGGCGACGCCCTGGGTAGACCTGCTGTCCGCCTCCGGTCCATGTATTTCAATGGCTATTCCCTGGGTAGACCTGCTGTCCGCCTCCGGTCCATGTATTTCGATGGCTGTTCCCTGGGTAGACCTACTGTCCGCCTCCGGTCCATGTATTTCAATGGCTATTCCTGGGTAGACGTGCTGCCCCCCTCCGGGCCTTGCCTTCCAGTGGCGACGCCCTGGGTAGACGTGCTGCCCCCTTCCGGGCTCTGCCTCGCAATGGCGACGCCCTGGGTAGATGTGCTGCCCCCCTCCGGGCCTTGCCTTCCAGTGGCGGCGCCCTGGGTAGACGTGCTGCCCCCTTCCGGGCCTTGCCTCGCAATGGCGACGCCCTGGGTAGATGTGCTGCCCCCCTCCGGGCGTTGTCTTCCAGTGGCGACGCCCTGGGTAGACCTGCTGTCCGCCTCCGGTCCATGTATTTCAATGGCTATTCCCTGGGTAGACCTGCTTTCCGCCTCCGGTCCATGTATTTCGATGGCTATTCCCTGGGTAGACCTGCTGTCCGCCTCCGTTCCATGTATTTCGATGGCTATTCCCTGGGTAGACCTGCTGTCCGCCTCCGGTCCATGTATTTCAATGGCTATTCCCTGGGTAGACCTGCTGTCCGCCTCCGGTCCATGTATTTCAATGGCTGTTCCGTGGGGTAGACCTACTGTCCGCCTCCGGTCCATGTATTTCAATGGCTGTTCCCGGGGTAGACCTGCTGTCCGCCTCCGGTCCGTGTATTTCAATGGGTATTCCCTGGGTAGACCTGCTGTCCGCCTCCGGTCCATGTATTTCGATGGCTGTTCCCTGGGTAGACCTACTGTCCGCCTCCGGTCCATGTATTTCAATGGCTATTCCTGGGTAGACGTGCTGCCCCCCTCCGGGCCTTGCCTTCCAGTGGCGACGCCCTGGGTAGACGTGCTGCCCCCTTCCGGGCCTTGCCTCGCAATGGCGACGCCCTGGGTAGATGTGCTGCCCCCCTCCGGGCCTTGCCTTCCAGTGGCGGCGCCCTGGGTAGACGTGCTGCCCCCTTCCGGGCCTTGCCTCCCAATGGCGACGCCCTGGGTAGATGTGCTGCCCCCCTCCGGGCGTTGTCTTCCAGTGGCGACGCCCTGGGTAGACCTGCTGTCCGCCTCCGGTCCATGTATTTCAATGGCTATTCCCTGGGTAGACCTGCTGTCCGCCTCCGGTCCATGTATTTCAATGGCTATTCCCTGGGTAGACCTGCTGTCCGCCTCCGGTCCATGTATTTCGATGGCTGTTCCCTGGGTAGACCTACTGTCCGCCTCCGGTCCATGTATTTCAATGGCTATTCCTGGGTAGACGTGCTGCCCCCCTCCGGGCCTTGCCTTCCAGTGGCGACGCCCTGGGTAGACGTGCTGCCCCCTTCCGGGCTCTGCCTCGCAATGGCGACGCCCTGGGTAGATGTGCTGCCCCCCTCCGGGCCTTGCCTTCCAGTGGCGACGCCCTGGGTAGACCTGCTGTCCGCCTCCGGTCCATGTACTTCAATGGCTATTCCCTGGGTAGACCTGCTGTCCGCCTCCGGTCCATGTATTTCGATGGCTATTCCCGGGGTAGACCTGCTGTCCGCCTCCGGTCCCGGTATTTCAATGGCTGTTCCCGGGGTAGACCTGCTGTCCGCCTCCGGTCCGTGTATTTCAATGGGTATTCCCTGGGTAGACCTACTGTCCGCCTCCGGTCCATGTATTTCAATGGCTATTCCTGGGTAGACGTGCTGCCCCCCTCCGGGCCTTGCCTTCCAGTGGCGACGCCCTGGGTAGACGTGCTGCCCCCTTCCGGGCCTTGCCTCGCAATGGCGACGCCCTGGGTAGATGTGCTGCCCCCCTCCGGGCGTTGTCTTCCAGTGGCGACGCCCTGGGTAGACCTGCTGTCCGCCTCCGGTCCATGTATTTCAATGGCTATTCCTGGGTAGATGTGCTGCCCCCCTCCGGGCCTTGCCTTCCAGTGGCGACGCCCTGGGTAGACGTGCTGCCCCCTTCCGGGCCTTGCCTCGCAATGGCGACGCCCTGGGTAGATGTGCTGCCCCCCTCCGGGCGTTGTCTTCCAGTGGCGACGCCCTGGGTAGACCTGCTGTCCGCCTCCGGTCCATGTATTTCAATGGCTGTTCCCTGGGGTAGACCTGCTGTCCGCCTCCGGTCCATGTATTTCGATGGCTGTTCCCTGGGTAGACCTACTGTCCGCCTCCGGTCCATGTATTTCAAAGGCTATTCCTGGGTAGACCTGCTGTCTGCCTCCGGTCCATGTATTTCAATGGCTATTCCTGGGTAGACGTGCTGCCCCCCTCCGGGCCTTGCCTTCCAGTGGTGACGCCCTGGGTAGACGTGCTGCCCCCTTCCGGGCCTTGCCTTCCAGTGGCGACGCCCTGGGTAGACCTGCTCTCCGCCTCCGGTTCATTAATTTCAACGCGTATTCCCGGGGTAGACCTGCTGTCCGCCTCCGGTCCATGTATTTCAATGGCTCTTCCCTGGGTAGACCTGCTGTCCGCCTCCGGTCCATGTATTTCGATGGCTGTTCCCTGGGTAGACCTGCTGTCCGCCTCCGGTCCATGTATTTCAATGGCTGTTCCCTGGGGTAGACCTGCTGTCCGCCTCCGGTCCATGTATTTCAATGGCTATTCCCTGAGTAGACCTGCTGTCCGCCTCCGTTCCATGTATTTCGATGGCTGTTCCCTGGGTAGACCTGCTGTCCGCCTCCGGTCCATGTATTTCAATGGCTATTCCTGGGTAGGCGTGCTGCCCCCCTCCGGGCCTTGCCTTCCAGTGGCGACGCCCTGGGTAGACGTGCTGCCCCCTTCCGGGCCTTGCCTCGCAATGGCGACGCCCTGGGTAGATGTGCTGCCCCCCTCCGGGCGTTGTCTTCCAGTGGCGACGCCCTGGGTAGACCTGCTGTCCGCCTCCGGTCCATGTATTTCAATGGCTATTCCCTGGGTAGACCTGCTGTCCGCCTCCGGTCCATGTATTTCGATGGCTATTCCCTGGGTAGACCTGCTGTCCGCCTCCGGTCCATGTATTTCGATGGCTATTCCCGGGGTAGACCTGCTGTCCGCCTCCGGTCCCGGTATTTCAATGGCTGTTCCCGGGGTAGACCTGCTGTCCGCCTCCGGTCCGTGTATTTCAATGGGTATTCCCTGGGTAGACCTACTGTCCGCCTCCGGTCCATGTATTTCAATGGCTATTCCTGGGTAGACGTGCTGCCCCCCTCCGGGCCTTGCCTTCCAGGGGCGGCGCCCTGGGTAGACGTGCTGCCCCCTTCCGGGCCTTGCCTCGCAATGGCGACGCCCTGGGTAGATGTGCTGCCCCCCTCCGGGCGTTGTCTTCCAGTGGCGACGCCCTGGGTAGACCTGCTGTCCGCCTCCGGTCCATGTATTTCAATGGCTATTCCTGGGTAGATGTGCTGCCCCCCTCCGGGCCTTGCCTTCCAGTGGCGACGCCCTGGGTAGACGTGCTGCCCCCTTCCGGGCCTTGCCTTCCAGTGGCGACGCCCTGGGTAGACCTGCTCTCCGCCTCCGGTTCATTAATTTCAACGCGTATTCCCGGGGTAGACCTGCTGTCCGCCTCCGGTCCATGTATTTCAATGGCTCTTCCCTGGGTAGACCTGCTGTCCGCCTCCGGTCCATGTATTTCGATGGCTGTTCCCTGGGTAGACCTGCTGTCCGCCTCCGGTCCATGTATTTCAATGGCTGTTCCCTGGGGTAGACCTGCTGTCCGCCTCCGGTCCATGTATTTCAATGGCTATTCCCTGGGTAGACCTGCTGTCCGCCTCCGTTCCATGTATTTCGATGGCTGTTCCCTGGGTAGACCTGCTGTCCGCCTCCGGTCCATGTATTTCAATGGCTATTCCTGGGTAGGCGTGCTGCCCCCCTCCGGGCCTTGCCTTCCAGTGGCGACGCCCTGGGTAGACGTGCTGCCCCCTTCCGGGCCTTGCCTCGCAATGGCGACGCCCTGGGTAGATGTGCTGCCCCCCTCCGGGCGTTGTCTTCCAGTGGCGACGCCCTGGGTAGACCTGCTGTCCGCCTCCGGTCCATGTATTTCAATGGCTATTCCCTGGGTAGACCTGCTGTCCGCCTCCGGTCCATGTATTTCGATGGCTATTCCCTGGGTAGACCTGCTGTCCGCCTCCGGTCCATGTATTTCGATGGCTATTCCCGGGGTAGACCTGCTGTCCGCCTCCGGTCCCGGTATTTCAATGGCTGTTCCCGGGGTAGACCTGCTGTCCGCCTCCGGTCCGTGTATTTCAATGGGTATTCCCTGGGTAGACCTACTGTCCGCCTCCGGTCCATGTATTTCAATGGCTATTCCTGGGTAGACGTGCTGCCCCCCTCCGGGCCTTGCCTTCCAGGGGCGGCGCCCTGGGTAGACGTGCTGCCCCCTTCCGGGCCTTGCCTCGCAATGGCGACGCCCTGGGTAGATGTGCTGCCCCCCTCCGGGCGTTGTCTTCCAGTGGCGACGCCCTGGGTAGACCTGCTGTCCGCCTCCGGTCCATGTATTTCAATGGCTATTCCTGGGTAGATGTGCTGCCCCCCTCCGGGCCTTGCCTTCCAGTGGCGACGCCCTGGGTAGACGTGCTGCCCCCTTCCGGGCCTTGCCTCGCAATGGCGACGCCCTGGGTAGATGTGCTGCCCCCCTCCGGGCGTTGTCTTCCAGTGGCGACGCCCTGGGTAGACCTGCTGTCCGCCTCCGGTCCATGTATTTCAATGGCTATTCCCTGGGTAGACCTGCTGTCCGCCTCCGGTCCATGTATTTCGATGGCTATTCCCGGGGTAGACCTGCTGTCCGCCTCCGGTCCCGGTATTTCAATGGCTGTTCCCGGGGTAGACCTGCTGTCCGCCTCCGGTCCGTGTATTTCAATGGGTATTCCCTGGGTAGACCTACTGTCCGCCTCCGGTCCATGTATTTCAATGGCTATTCCTGGGTAGACGTGCTGCCCCCCTCCGGGCCTTGCCTTCCAGTGGCGACGCCCTGGGTAGACGTGCTGCCCCCTTCCGGGCCTTGCCTCGCAATGGCGACGCCCTGGGTAGATGTGCTGCCCCCCTCCGGGCGTTGTCTTCCAGTGGCGACGCCCTGGGTAGACCTGCTGTCCGCCTCCGGTCCATGTATTTCAATGGCTATTCCCTGGGTAGACCTGCTGTCCGCCTCCGGTCCATGTATTTCGATGGCTATTCCCTGGGTAGACCTGCTGTCCGCCTCCGGTCCATGTATTTCGATGGCTGTTCCCTGGGTAGACCTACTGTCCGCCTCCGGTCCATGTATTTCAATGGCTATTCCTGGGTAGACGTGCTGCCCCCCTCCGGGCCTTGCCTTCCAGTGGCGGCGCCCTGGGTAGACGTGCTGCCCCCTTCCGGGCCTTGCCTCGCAATGGCGACGCCCTGGGTAGATGTGCTGCCCCCCTCCGGGCGTTGTCTTCCAGTGGCGACGCCCTGGGTAGACCTGCTGTCCGCCTCCGGTCCATGTATTTCAATGGCTATTCCCTGGGTAGACCTGCTGTCCGCCTCCGGTCCATGTATTTCGATGGCTATTCCCTGGGTAGACCTGCTGTCCGCCTCCGGTCCATGTATTTCGATGGCTGTTCCCTGGGTAGACCTACTGTCCGCCTCCGGTCCATGTATTTCAATGGCTATTCCTGGGTAGACGTGCTGCCCCCCTCCGGGCCTTGCCTTCCAGTGGCGGCGCCCTGGGTAGACGTGCTGCCCCCTTCCGGGCCTTGCCTCGCAATGGCGACGCCCTGGGTAGATGTGCTGCCCCCCTCCGGGCGTTGTCTTCCAGTGGCGACGCCCTGGGTAGACCTGCTGTCCGCCTCCGGTCCATGTATTTCAATGGCTATTCCCTGGGTAGACCTGCTGTCCGCCTCCGGTCCATGTATTTCGATGGCTATTCCCTGGGTAGACCTGCTGTCCGCCTCCGGTCCATGTATTTCGATGGCTGTTCCCTGGGTAGACCTACTGTCCGCCTCCGGTCCATGTATTTCAATGGCTATTCCTGGGTAGACCTGCTGCCCCCCTCCGGGCCTTGCCTTCCAGTGGCGACGCCCTGGGTAGACCTGCTGTCCGCCTCCGGTCCATGTATTTCAATGGTTATTCCCTGGGTAGACCTGCTGTCCGCCTCCGGTCCATGTATTTCGATGGCTATTCCCGGGGTAGACCTGCTGTCCGCCTCCGGTCCATGTATTTCGATGGCTGTTCCCTGGGGTAGACCTGCTGTCCGCCTCCGGTCCATGTATTTAAATGGCTGTTCCCTGGGGTAGACCTGCTGTCCGCCTCCGGTCCATGTATTTCGATGGCTGTTCCCTGGGTAGACCTGCTGTCCGCCTCCGGTCCCGGTATTTCAATGGCTATTCCCGGGTAGACCTGCTGTCTGCCTCCGGTCCGTGTATTTCAATGGGTATTCCCCGGGTAGACCTACTGTCCGCCTCCGGTCCATTTTATTTCAATGGGTATTCCCTGGGTAGACCTGCTGTCCGCCTCCGGTCCATGTATTTCAATGGCTATTCCCTGGGTAGACCTGCTGTCCGCCTCCGGTCCATGTATTTCGATGGCTGTTCCCTGGGTAGACCTGCTGTCCGCCTCCGGTCCATGTATTTCAATGGCTATTCCTGGGTAGGCGTGCTGCCCCCCTCCGGGCCTTGCCTTCCAGTGGCGACGCCCTGGGTAGACGTGCTGCCCCCTTCCGGGCCTTGCCTCGCAATGGCAACGCCCTGGGTAGATGTGCTGCCCCCCTCCGGGCGTTGTCTTCCAGTGGCGACGCCCTGGGTAGACCTGCTGTCCGCCTCCGGTCCATGTATTTCAATGGCTATTCCCTGGGTAGACCTGCTGTCCGCCTCCGGTCCATGTATTTCGATGGCTATTCCCGGGGTAGACCTGCTGTCCGCCTCCGGTCCCGGTATTTCAATGGCTGTTCCCGGGGTAGACCTGCTGTCCGCCTCCGGTCCGTGTATTTCAATGGGTATTCCCTGGGTAGACCTACTGTCCGCCTCCGGTCCATGTATTTCAATGGCTATTCCTGGGTAGACGTGCTGCCCCCCTCCGGGCCTTGCCTTCCAGTGGCGACGCCCTGGGTAGACGTGCTGCCCCCTTCCGGGCCTTGCCTCGCAATGGCGACGCCCTGGGTAGATGTGCTGCCCCCCTCCGGGCGTTGTCTTCCAGTGGCGACGCCCTGGGTAGACCTGCTGTCCGCCTCCGGTCCATGTATTTCAATGGCTATTCCTGGGTAGATGTGCTGCCCCCCTCCGGGCCTTGCCTTCCAGTGGCGACGCCCTGGGTAGACGTGCTGCCCCCTTCCGGGCCTTGCCTCGCAATGGCGACGCCCTGGGTAGATGTGCTGCCCCCCTCCGGGCGTTGTCTTCCAGTGGCGACGCCCTGGGTAGACCTGCTGTCCGCCTCCGGTCCATGTATTTCAATGGCTATTGCCTGGGTAGACCTGCTGTCCGCCTCCGGTCCATGTATTTCGATGGCTGTTCCCTGGGTAGACCTACTGTCCGCCTCCGGTCCATGTATTTCAATGGCTATTCCTGGGTAGACGTGCTGCCCCCCTCCGGGCCTTGCCTTCCAGTGGCGACGCCCTGGGTAGACGTGCTGCCCCCTTCCGGGCCTTGCCTCGCAATGGCGACGCCCTGGGTAGATGTGCTGCCCCCCTCCGGGCGTTGTCTTCCAGTGGCGACGCCCTGGGTAGACCTGCTGTCCGCCTCCGGTCCATGTATTTCAATGGCTATTCCCTGGGTAGACCTGCTGTCCGCCTCCGGTCCATGTATTTCAATGGCTGTTCCCTGGGGTAGACCTACTGTCCGCCTCCGGTCCATGTATTTCAATGGCTGTTCCCGGGGTAGACCTGCTGTCCGCCTCCGGTCCAAGTATTTCGATGGCTATTCCCTGGGTAGACCTGCTGTCCGCCTCCGGTCCATGTATTTCGATGGCTGTTCCCTGGGTAGACCTACTGTCCGCCTCCGGTCCATGTATTTCAATGGCTATTCCTGGGTAGACGTGCTGTCCCCCTCCGGGCCTTGCCTTCCAGTGGCGGCGCCCTGGGTAGACGTGCTGCCCCCTTCCGGGCCTTGCCTCGCAATGGCGACGTCCTGGGTAGATGTGCTGCCCCCCTCCGGGCCTTGCCTTCCAGTGGCGACGCCCTGGGTAGACCTGCTGTCCGCCTCCGGTCCATGTATTTCAATGGCTATTCCCTGGGTAGACCTGCTGTCCGCCTCCGGTCCATGTATTTCAATGGCTGTTCCGTGGGGTAGACCTACTGTCCGCCTCCGGTCCATGTATTTCAATGGCTGTTCCCGGGGTAGACCTGCTGTCCGCCTCCGGTCCGTGTATTTCAATGGGTATTCCCTGGGTAGACCTGCTGTCCGCCTCCGGTCCATGTATTTCGATGGCTGTTCCCTGGGTAGACCTACTGTCCGCCTCCGGTCCATGTATTTCAATGGCTATTCCTGGGTAGACGTGCTGCCCCCCTCCGGGCCTTGCCTTCCAGTGGCGACGCCCTGGGTAGACGTGCTGCCCCCTTCCGGGCCTTGCCTCGCAATGGCGACGCCCTGGGTAGATGTGCTGCCCCCCTCCGGGCCTTGCCTTCCAGTGGCGGCGCCCTGGGTAGACGTGCTGCCCCCTTCCGGGCCTTGCCTCGCAATGGCGACGCCCTGGGTAGATGTGCTGCCCCCCTCCGGGCGTTGTCTTCCAGTGGCGACGCCCTGGGTAGACCTGCTGTCCGCCTCCGGTCCATGTATTTCAATGGCTATTCCCTGGGTAGACCTGCTGTCCGCCTCCGGTCCATGTATTTAGATGGCTATTCCCTGGGTAGACCTGCTGTCCGCCTCCGGTCCATGTATTTCGATGGCTGTTCCCTGGGTAGACCTACTGTCCGCCTCCGGTCCATGTATTTCAATGGCTATTCCTGGGTAGACGTGCTGCCCCCCTCCGGGCCTTGCCTTCCAGTGGCGACGCCCTGGGTAGACGTGCTGCCCCCTTCCGGGCTCTGCCTCGCAATGGCGACGCCCTGGGTAGATGTGCTGCCCCCCTCCGGGCCTTGCCTTCCAGTGGCGGCGCCCTGGGTAGACGTGCTGCCCCCTTCCGGGCCTTGCCTCGCAATGGCGACGCCCTGGGTAGATGTGCTGCCCCCCTCCGGGCGTTGTCTTCCAGTGGCGACGCCCTGGGTAGACCTGCTGTCCGCCTCCGGTCCATGTATTTCAATGGCTATTCCCTGGGTAGACCTGCTGTCCGCCTCCGGTCCATGTATTTCGATGGCTATTCCCTGGGTAGACCTGCTGTCCGCCTCCGGTCCATGTATTTCGATGGCTGTTCCCTGGGTAGACCTACTGTCCGCCTCCGGTCCATGTATTTCAATGGCTATTCCTGGGTAGACCTGCTGCCCCCCTCCGGGCCTTGCCTTCCAGTGGCGACGCCCTGGGTAGACCTGCTGTCCGCCTCCGGTCCATGTATTTCAATGGTTATTCCCTGGGTAGACCTGCTGTCCGCCTCCGGTCCATGTATTTCGATGGCTATTCCCGGGGTAGACCTGCTGTCCGCCTCCGGTCCATGTATTTCGATGGCTGTTCCCTGGGGTAGACCTGCTGTCCGCCTCCGGTCCATGTATTTCAATGGCTGTTCCCTGGGGTAGACCTGCTGTCCGCCTCCGGTCCATGTATTTCGATGGCTGTTCCCTGGGTAGACCTGCTGTCCGCCTCCGGTCCCGGTATTTCAATGGCTATTCCCGGGTAGACCTGCTGTCCGCCTCCGGTCCATGTATTTCAATGGCTATTCCTGGGTAGACGTGCTGCCCCCCTCCGGGCCTTGCCTTCCAGTGGCGACGCCCTGGGTAGACGTGCTGCCCCCTTCCGGGCCTTGCCTCGCAATGGCGACGCCCTGGGTAGATGTGCTGCCCCCCTCCGGGCCTTGCCTTCCAGTGGCGGCGCCCTGGGTAGACGTGCTGCCCCCTTCCGGGCCTTGCCTCCCAATGGCGACGCCCTGGGTAGATGTGCTGCCCCCCTCCGGGCGTTGTCTTCCAGTGGCGACGCCCTGGGTAGACCTGCTGTCCGCCTCCGGTCCATGTATTTCAATGGCTATTCCCTGGGTAGACCTGCTGTCCGCCTCCGGTCCATGTATTTCAATGGCTATTCCCTGGGTAGACCTGCTGTCCGCCTCCGGTCCATGTATTTCGATGGCTGTTCCCTGGGTAGACCTACTGTCCGCCTCCGGTCCATGTATTTCAATGGCTATTCCTGGGTAGACGTGCTGCCCCCCTCCGGGCCTTGCCTTCCAGTGGCGACGCCCTGGGTAGACGTGCTGCCCCCTTCCGGGCTCTGCCTCGCAATGGCGACGCCCTGGGTAGATGTGCTGCCCCCCTCCGGGCCTTGCCTTCCAGTGGCGGCGCCCTGGGTAGACGTGCTGCCCCCTTCCGGGCCTTGCCTCGCAATGGCGACGCCCTGGGTAGATGTGCTGCCCCCCTCCGGGCGTTGTCTTCCAGTGGCGACGCCCTGGGTAGACCTGCTGTCCGCCTCCGGTCCATGTATTTCAATGGCTATTCCCTGGGTAGACCTGCTGTCCGCCTCCGGTCCATGTATTTCGATGGCTATTCCCTGGGAAGACCTGCTGTCCGCCTCCGGTCCATGTATTTCGATGGCTGTTCCCTGGGTAGACCTACTGTCCGCCTCCGGTCCATGTATTTCAATGGCTATTCCTGGGTAGACGTGCTGCCCCCTTCCGGGCCTTGCCTCGCAATGGCGACGCCCTGGGTAGATGTGCTGCCCCCCTCCGGGCCTTGCCTTCCAGTGGCGGCGCCCTGGGTAGACGTGCTGCCCCCTTCCGGGCCTTGCCTCGCAATGGCGACGCCCTGGGTAGATGTGCTGCCCCCCTCCGGGCGTTGTCTTCCAGTGGCGACGCCCTGGGTAGACCTGCTGTCCGCCTCCGGTCCATGTATTTCAATGGCTATTCCCTGGGTAGACCTGCTGTCCGCCTCCGGTCCATGTATTTCGATGGCTATTCCTGGGTAGACCTGCTGTCCGCCTCCGGTCCATGTATTTCGATGGCTGTTCCCTGGGTAGACCTACTGTCCGCCTCCGGTCCATGTATTTCAATGGCTATTCCTGGGTAGACGTGCTGCCCCCCTCCGGGCCTTGCCTTCCAGTGGCGACGCCCTGGGTAGACGTGCTGCCCCCTTCCGGGCTCTGCCTCGCAATGGCGACGCCCTGGGTAGATGTGCTGCCCCCCTCCGGGCCTTGCCTTCCAGTGGCGGCGCCCTGGGTAGACGTGCTGCCCCCTTCCGGGCCTTGCCTCGCAATGGCGACGCCCTGGGTAGATGTGCTGCCCCCCTCCGGGCGTTGTCTTCCAGTGGCGACGCCCTGGGTAGACCTGCTGTCCGCCTCCGGTCCATGTATTTCAATGGCTATTCCCTGGGTAGACCTGCTGTCCGCCTCCGGTCCATGTATTTCGATGGCTATTCCCTGGGTAGACCTGCTGTCCGCCTCCGGTCCATGTATTTCGATGGCTGTTCCCTGGGTAGACCTACTGTCCGCCTCCGGTCCATGTATTTCAATGGCTATTCCTGGGTAGACCTGCTGCCCCCCTCCGGGCCTTGCCTTCCAGTGGCGACGCCCTGGGTAGACCTGCTGTCCGCCTCCGGTCCATGTATTTCAATGGTTATTCCCTGGGTAGACCTGCTGTCCGCCTCCGGTCCATGTATTTCGATGGCTATTCCCGGGGTAGACCTGCTGTCCGCCTCCGGTCCATGTATTTCGATGGCTGTTCCCTGGGGTAGACCTGCTGTCCGCCTCCGGTCCATGTATTTCAATGGCTGTTCCCTGGGGTAGACCTGCTGTCCGCCTCCGGTCCATGTATTTCGATGGCTGTTCCCTGGGTAGACCTGCTGTCCGCCTACTCCGGTCCCGGTATTTCAATGGCTATTCCCGGGTAGACCTGCTGTCCGCCTCCGGTCCATGTATTTCAATGGCTATTCCTGGGTAGACGTGCTGCCCCCCTCCGGGCCTTGCCTTCCAGTGGCGACGCCCTGGGTAGACGTGCTGCCCCCTTCCGGGCCTTGCCTCGCAATGGCGACGCCCTGGGTAGATGTGCTGCCCCCCTCCGGGCGTTGTCTTCCAGTGGCGACGCCCTGGGTAGACCTGCTGTCCGCCTCCGGTCCATGTATTTCAATGGCTATTCCCTGGGTAGACCTGCTGTCCGCCTCCGGTCCATGTATTTCAATGGCTGTTCCCTGGGGTAGACCTACTGTCCGCCTCCGGTCCATGTATTTCAAAGGCTGTTCCCGGGGTAGACCTGCTGTCCGCCTCCGGTCCAAGTATTTCGATGGCTATTCCCTGGGTAGACCTGCTGTCCGCCTCCGGTCCATGTATTTCGATGGCTGTTCCCTGGGTAGACCTACTGTCCGCCTCCGGTCCATGTATTTCAATGGCTATTCCTGGGTAGACGTGCTGCCCCCCTCCGGGCCTTGCCTTCCAGTGGCGGCGCCCTGGGTAGACGTGCTGCCCCCTTCCGGGCCTTGCCTCGCAATGGCGACGTCCTGGGTAGATGTGCTGCCCCCCTCCGGGCCTTGCCTTCCAGTGGCGACGCCCTGGGTAGACCTGCTGTCCGCCTCCGGTCCATGTATTTCAATGGCTATTCCCTGGGTAGACCTGCTGTCCGCCTCCGGTCCATGTATTTCAATGGCTGTTCCGTGGGGTAGACCTACTGTCCGCCTCCGGTCCATGTATTTCAATGGCTGTTCCCGGGGTAGACCTGCTGTCCGCCTCCGGTCCGTGTATTTCAATGGGTATTCCCTGGGTAGACCTGCTGTCCGCCTCCGGTCCATGTATTTCGATGGCTGTTCCCTGGGTAGACCTACTGTCCGCCTCCGGTCCATGTATTTCAATGGCTATTCCTGGGTAGACGTGCTGCCCCCCTCCGGGCCTTGCCTTCCAGTGGCGACGCCCTGGGTAGACGTGCTGCCCCCTTCCGGGCCTTGCCTCGCAATGGCGACGCCCTGGGTAGATGTGCTGCCCCCCTCCGGGCCTTGCCTTCCAGTGGCGGCGCCCTGGGTAGACGTGCTGCCCCCTTCCGGGCCTTGCCTCCCAATGGCGACGCCCTGGGTAGATGTGCTGCCCCCCTCCGGGCGTTGTCTTCCAGTGGCGACGCCCTGGGTAGACCTGCTGTCCGCCTCCGGTCCATGTATTTCAATGGCTATTCCCTGGGTAGACCTGCTGTCCGCCTCCGGTCCATGTATTTCAATGGCTATTCCCTGGGTAGACCTGCTGTCCGCCTCCGGTCCATGTATTTCGATGGCTGTTCCCTGGGTAGACCTACTGTCCGCCTCCGGTCCATGTATTTCAATGGCTATTCCTGGGTAGACGTGCTGCCCCCCTCCGGGCCTTGCCTTCCAGTGGCGACGCCCTGGGTAGACGTGCTGCCCCCTTCCGGGCTCTGCCTCGCAATGGCGACGCCCTGGGTAGATGTGCTGCCCCCCTCCGGGCCTTGCCTTCCAGTGGCGGCGCCCTGGGTAGACGTGCTGCCCCCTTCCGGGCCTTGCCTCGCAATGGCGACGCCCTGGGTAGATGTGCTGCCCCCCTCCGGGCGTTGTCTTCCAGTGGCGACGCCCTGGGTAGACCTGCTGTCCGCCTCCGGTCCATGTATTTCAATGGCTATTCCCTGGGTAGACCTGCTGTCCGCCTCCGGTCCATGTATTTCGATGGCTATTCCCTGGGTAGACCTGCTGTCCGCCTCCGGTCCATGTATTTCGATGGCTGTTCCCTGGGTAGACCTACTGTCCGCCTCCGGTCCATGTATTTCAATGGCTATTCCTGGGTAGACCTGCTGCCCCCCTCCGGGCCTTGCCTTCCAGTGGCGACGCCCTGGGTAGACCTGCTGTCCGCCTCCGGTCCATGTATTTCAATGGTTATTCCCTGGGTAGACCTGCTGTCCGCCTCCGGTCCATGTATTTCGATGGCTATTCCCGGGGTAGACCTGCTGTCCGCCTCCGGTCCATGTATTTCGATGGCTGTTCCCTGGGGTAGACCTGCTGTCCGCCTCCGGTCCATGTATTTCAATGGCTGTTCCCTGGGGTAGACCTGCTGTCCGCCTCCGGTCCATGTATTTCGATGGCTGTTCCCTGGGTAGACCTGCTGTCCGCCTCCGGTCCCGGTATTTCAATGGCTATTCCCGGGTAGACCTGCTGTCTGCCTCCGGTCCGTGTATTTCAATGGGTATTCCCCGGGTAGACCTGCTGTCCGCCTCCGGTCCATTTTATTTCAATGGGTATTCCCTGGGTAGACCTGCTGTCCGCCTCCGGTCCATGTATTTCAATGGCTATTCCCTGGGTAGACCTGCTGTCCGCCTCCGGTCCATGTATTTCGATGGCTGTTCCCTGGGTAGACCTGCTGTCCGCCTCCGGTCCATGTATTTCAATGGCTATTCCTGGGTAGGCGTGCTGCCCCCCTCCGGGCCTTGCCTTCCAGTGGCGACGCCCTGGGTAGACGTGCTGCCCCCTTCCGGGCCTTGCCTCGCAATGGCAACGCCCTGGGTAGATGTGCTGCCCCCCTCCGGGCGTTGTCTTCCAGTGGCGACGCCCTGGGTAGACCTGCTGTCCGCCTCCGGTCCATGTATTTCAATGGCTATTCCCTGGGTAGACCTGCTGTCCGCCTCCGGTCCATGTATTTCGATGGCTATTCCCGGGGTAGACCTGCTGTCCGCCTCCGGTCCCGGTATTTCAATGGCTGTTCCGGGGTAGACCTGCTGTCCGCCTCCGGTCCGTGTATTTCAATGGGTATTCCCTGGGTAGACCTGCTGTCCGCCTCCGGTCCATGTATTTCGATGGCTATTCCTGGGTAGACGTGCTGCCCCCCTCCGGGCCTTGCCTTCCAGTGGCGACGCCCTGGGTAGACGTGCTCCCCCTTCCGGGCCTTGCCTCGCAATGGCGACGCCCTGGGTAGATGTGCTGCCCCCCTCCGGGCGTTGTCTTCCAGTGGCGACGCCCTGGGTAGACCTGCTGTCCGCCTCCGGTCCATGTATTTCAATGGCTATTCCCTGGGTAGACCTGCTGTCCGCCTCCGGTCCATGTATTTCGATGGCTATTCCCTGGGTAGACCTGCTGTCCGCCTCCGGTCCATGTATTTCGATGGCTGTTCCCTGGGTAGACCTACTGTCCGCCTCCGGTCCATGTATTTCAATGGCTATTCCTGGGTAGACGTGCTGCCCCCCTCCGGGCCTTGCCTTCCAGTGGCGGCGCCCTGGGTAGACGTGCTGCCCCCTTCCGGGCCTTGCCTCGCAATGGCGACGCCCTGGGTAGATGTGCTGCCCCCCTCCGGGCGTTGTCTTCCAGTGGCGACGCCCTGGGTAGACCTGCTGTCCGCCTCCGGTCCATGTATTTCAATGGCTATTCCCTGGGTAGACCTGCTGTCCGCCTCCGGTCCATGTATTTCGATGGCTATTCCCTGGGTAGACCTGCTGTCCGCCTCCGGTCCATGTATTTCGATGGCTGTTCCCTGGGTAGACCTACTGTCCGCCTCCGGTCCATGTATTTCAATGGCTATTCCTGGGTAGACGTGCTGCCCCCCTCCGGGCCTTGCCTTCCAGTGGCGGCGCCCTGGGTAGACGTGCTGCCCCCTTCCGGGCCTTGCCTCGCAATGGCGACGCCCTGGGTAGATGTGCTGCCCCCCTCCGGGCGTTGTCTTCCAGTGGCGACGCCCTGGGTAGACCTGCTGTCCGCCTCCGGTCCATGTATTTCAATGGCTATTCCCTGGGTAGACCTGCTGTCCGCCTCCGGTCCATGTATTTCGATGGCTATTCCCTGGGTAGACCTGCTGTCCGCCTCCGGTCCATGTATTTCGATGGCTGTTCCCTGGGTAGACCTACTGTCCGCCTCCGGTCCATGTATTTCAATGGCTATTCCTGGGTAGACCTGCTGCCCCCCTCCGGGCCTTGCCTTCCAGTGGCGACGCCCTGGGTAGACCTGCTGTCCGCCTCCGGTCCATGTATTTCAATGGTTATTCCCTGGGTAGACCTGCTGTCCGCCTCCGGTCCATGTATTTCGATGGCTATTCCCGGGGTAGACCTGCTGTCCGCCTCCGGTCCATGTATTTCGATGGCTGTTCCCTGGGGTAGACCTGCTGTCCGCCTCCGGTCCATGTATTTCAATGGCTGTTCCCTGGGGTAGACCTGCTGTCCGCCTCCGGTCCATGTATTTCGATGGCTGTTCCCTGGGTAGACCTGCTGTCCGCCTCCGGTCCCGGTATTTCAATGGCTATTCCCGGGTAGACCTGCTGTCTGCCTCCGGTCCGTGTATTTCAATGGGTATTCCCCGGGTAGACCTGCTGTCCGCCTCCGGTCCATTTTATTTCAATGGGTATTCCCTGGGTAGACCTGCTGTCCGCCTCCGGTCCATGTATTTCAATGGCTATTCCCTGGGTAGACCTGCTGTCCGCCTCCGGTCCATGTATTTCGATGGCTGTTCCCTGGGTAGACCTGCTGTCCGCCTCCGGTCCATGTATTTCAATGGCTATTCCTGGGTAGGCGTGCTGCCCCCCTCCGGGCCTTGCCTTCCAGTGGCGACGCCCTGGGTAGACGTGCTGCCCCCTTCCGGGCCTTGCCTCGCAATGGCAACGCCCTGGGTAGATGTGCTGCCCCCCTCCGGGCGTTGTCTTCCAGTGGCGACGCCCTGGGTAGACCTGCTGTCCGCCTCCGGTCCATGTATTTCAATGGCTATTCCCTGGGTAGACCTGCTGTCCGCCTCCGGTCCATGTATTTCGATGGCTATTCCCGGGGTAGACCTGCTGTCCGCCTCCGGTCCCGGTATTTCAATGGCTGTTCCCGGGGTAGACCTGCTGTCCGCCTCCGGTCCGTGTATTTCAATGGGTATTCCCTGGGTAGACCTACTGTCCGCCTCCGGTCCATGTATTTCAATGGCTATTCCTGGGTAGACGTGCTGCCCCCCTCCGGGCCTTGCCTTCCAGTGGCGACGCCCTGGGTAGACGTGCTGCCCCCTTCCGGGCCTTGCCTCGCAATGGCGACGCCCTGGGTAGATGTGCTGCCCCCCTCCGGGCGTTGTCTTCCAGTGGCGACGCCCTGGGTAGACCTGCTGTCCGCCTCCGGTCCATGTATTTCAATGGCTATTCCTGGGTAGATGTGCTGCCCCCCTCCGGGCCTTGCCTTCCAGTGGCGACGCCCTGGGTAGACGTGCTGCCCCCTTCCGGGCCTTGCCTCGCAATGGCGACGCCCTGGGTAGATGTGCTGCCCCCCTCCGGGCGTTGTCTTCCAGTGGCGACGCCCTGGGTAGACCTGCTGTCCGCCTCCGGTCCATGTATTTCAATGGCTATTGCCTGGGTAGACCTGCTGTCCGCCTCCGGTCCATGTATTTCGATGGCTGTTCCCTGGGTAGACCTACTGTCCGCCTCCGGTCCATGTATTTCAATGGCTATTCCTGGGTAGACGTGCTGCCCCCCTCCGGGCCTTGCCTTCCAGTGGCGACGCCCTGGGTAGACGTGCTGCCCCCTTCCGGGCCTTGCCTCGCAATGGCGACGCCCTGGGTAGATGTGCTGCCCCCCTCCGGGCGTTGTCTTCCAGTGGCGACGCCCTGGGTAGACCTGCTGTCCGCCTCCGGTCCATGTATTTCAATGGCTATTCCCTGGGTAGACCTGCTGTCCGCCTCCGGTCCATGTATTTCAATGGCTGTTCCCTGGGGTAGACCTACTGTCCGCCTCCGGTCCATGTATTTCAATGGCTGTTCCCGGGGTAGACCTGCTGTCCGCCTCCGGTCCAAGTATTTCGATGGCTATTCCCTGGGTAGACCTGCTGTCCGCCTCCGGTCCATGTATTTCGATGGCTGTTCCCTGGGTAGACCTACTGTCCGCCTCCGGTCCATGTATTTCAATGGCTATTCCTGGGTAGACGTGCTGTCCCCCTCCGGGCCTTGCCTTCCAGTGGCGGCGCCCTGGGTAGACGTGCTGCCCCCTTCCGGGCCTTGCCTCGCAATGGCGACGTCCTGGGTAGATGTGCTGCCCCCCTCCGGGCCTTGCCTTCCAGTGGCGACGCCCTGGGTAGACCTGCTGTCCGCCTCCGGTCCATGTATTTCAATGGCTATTCCCTGGGTAGACCTGCTGTCCGCCTCCGGTCCATGTATTTCAATGGCTGTTCCGTGGGGTAGACCTACTGTCCGCCTCCGGTCCATGTATTTCAATGGCTGTTCCCGGGGTAGACCTGCTGTCCGCCTCCGGTCCGTGTATTTCAATGGGTATTCCCTGGGTAGACCTGCTGTCCGCCTCCGGTCCATGTATTTCGATGGCTGTTCCCTGGGTAGACCTACTGTCCGCCTCCGGTCCATGTATTTCAATGGCTATTCCTGGGTAGACGTGCTGCCCCCCTCCGGGCATTGCCTTCCAGTGGCGACGCCCTGGGTAGACGTGCTGCCCCCTTCCGGGCCTTGCCTCGCAATGGCGACGCCCTGGGTAGATGTGCTGCCCCCCTCCGGGCCTTGCCTTCCAGTGGCGGCGCCCTGGGTAGACGTGCTGCCCCCTTCCGGGCCTTGCCTCGCAATGGCGACGCCCTGGGTAGATGTGCTGCCCCCCTCCGGGCGTTGTCTTCCAGTGGCGACGCCCTGGGTAGACCTGCTGTCCGCCTCCGGTCCATGTATTTCAATGGCTATTCCCTGGGTAGACCTGCTGTCCGCCTCCGGTCCATGTATTTAGATGGCTATTCCCTGGGTAGACCTGCTGTCCGCCTCCGGTCCATGTATTTCGATGGCTGTTCCCTGGGTAGACCTACTGTCCGCCTCCGGTCCATGTATTTCAATGGCTATTCCTGGGTAGACGTGCTGCCCCCCTCCGGGCCTTGCCTTCCAGTGGCGACGCCCTGGGTAGACGTGCTGCCCCCTTCCGGGCTCTGCCTCGCAATGGCGACGCCCTGGGTAGATGTGCTGCCCCCCTCCGGGCCTTGCCTTCCAGTGGCGGCGCCCTGGGTAGACGTGCTGCCCCCTTCCGGGCCTTGCCTCGCAATGGCGACGCCCTGGGTAGATGTGCTGCCCCCCTCCGGGCGTTGTCTTCCAGTGGCGACGCCCTGGGTAGACCTGCTGTCCGCCTCCGGTCCATGTATTTCAATGGCTATTCCCTGGGTAGACCTGCTGTCCGCCTCCGGTCCATGTATTTCGATGGCTATTCCCTGGGTAGACCTGCTGTCCGCCTCCGGTCCATGTATTTCGATGGCTGTTCCCTGGGTAGACCTACTGTCCGCCTCCGGTCCATGTATTTCAATGGCTATTCCTGGGTAGACCTGCTGCCCCCCTCCGGGCCTTGCCTTCCAGTGGCGACGCCCTGGGTAGACCTGCTGTCCGCCTCCGGTCCATGTATTTCAATGGTTATTCCCTGGGTAGACCTGCTGTCCGCCTCCGGTCCATGTATTTCGATGGCTATTCCCGGGGTAGACCTGCTGTCCGCCTCCGGTCCATGTATTTCGATGGCTGTTCCCTGGGGTAGACCTGCTGTCCGCCTCCGGTCCATGTATTTCAATGGCTGTTCCCTGGGGTAGACCTGCTGTCCGCCTCCGGTCCATGTATTTCGATGGCTGTTCCCTGGGTAGACCTGCTGTCCGCCTCCGGTCCCGGTATTTCAATGGCTATTCCCGGGTAGACCTGCTGTCCGCCTCCGGTCCATGTATTTCAATGGCTATTCCTGGGTAGACGTGCTGCCCCCCTCCGGGCCTTGCCTTCCAGTGGCGACGCCCTGGGTAGACGTGCTGCCCCCTTCCGGGCCTTGCCTCGCAATGGCGACGCCCTGGGTAGATGTGCTGCCCCCCTCCGGGCCTTGCCTTCCAGTGGCGGCGCCCTGGGTAGACGTGCTGCCCCCTTCCGGGCCTTGCCTCCCAATGGCGACGCCCTGGGTAGATGTGCTGCCCCCCTCCGGGCGTTGTCTTCCAGTGGCGACGCCCTGGGTAGACCTGCTGTCCGCCTCCGGTCCATGTATTTCAATGGCTATTCCCTGGGTAGACCTGCTGTCCGCCTCCGGTCCATGTATTTCAATGGCTATTCCCTGGGTAGACCTGCTGTCCGCCTCCGGTCCATGTATTTCGATGGCTGTTCCCTGGGTAGACCTACTGTCCGCCTCCGGTCCATGTATTTCAATGGCTATTCCTGGGTAGACGTGCTGCCCCCCTCCGGGCCTTGCCTTCCAGTGGCGACGCCCTGGGTAGACGTGCTGCCCCCTTCCGGGCTCTGCCTCGCAATGGCGACGCCCTGGGTAGATGTGCTGCCCCCCTCCGGGCCTTGCCTTCCAGTGGCGGCGCCCTGGGTAGACGTGCTGCCCCCTTCCGGGCCTTGCCTCGCAATGGCGACGCCCTGGGTAGATGTGCTGCCCCCCTCCGGGCGTTGTCTTCCAGTGGCGACGCCCTGGGTAGACCTGCTGTCCGCCTCCGGTCCATGTATTTCAATGGCTATTCCCTGGGTAGACCTGCTGTCCGCCTCCGGTCCATGTATTTCGATGGCTATTCCCTGGGAAGACCTGCTGTCCGCCTCCGGTCCATGTATTTCGATGGCTGTTCCCTGGGTAGACCTACTGTCCGCCTCCGGTCCATGTATTTCAATGGCTATTCCTGGGTAGACGTGCTGCCCCCTTCCGGGCCTTGCCTCGCAATGGCGACGCCCTGGGTAGATGTGCTGCCCCCCTCCGGGCCTTGCCTTCCAGTGGCGGCGCCCTGGGTAGACGTGCTGCCCCCTTCCGGGCCTTGCCTCGCAATGGCGACGCCCTGGGTAGATGTGCTGCCCCCCTCCGGGCGTTGTCTTCCAGTGGCGACGCCCTGGGTAGACCTGCTGTCCGCCTCCGGTCCATGTATTTCAATGGCTATTCCCTGGGTAGACCTGCTGTCCGCCTCCGGTCCATGTATTTCGATGGCTATTCCCTGGGTAGACCTGCTGTCCGCCTCCGGTCCATGTATTTCGATGGCTGTTCCCTGGGTAGACCTACTGTCCGCCTCCGGTCCATGTATTTCAATGGCTATTCCTGGGTAGACGTGCTGCCCCCCTCCGGGCCTTGCCTTCCAGTGGCGACGCCCTGGGTAGACGTGCTGCCCCCTTCCGGGCTCTGCCTCGCAATGGCGACGCCCTGGGTAGATGTGCTGCCCCCCTCCGGGCCTTGCCTTCCAGTGGCGGCGCCCTGGGTAGACGTGCTGCCCCCTTCCGGGCCTTGCCTCGCAATGGCGACGCCCTGGGTAGATGTGCTGCCCCCCTCCGGGCGTTGTCTTCCAGTGGCGACGCCCTGGGTAGACCTGCTGTCCGCCTCCGGTCCATGTATTTCAATGGCTATTCCCTGGGTAGACCTGCTGTCCGCCTCCGGTCCATGTATTTCGATGGCTATTCCCTGGGTAGACCTGCTGTCCGCCTCCGGTCCATGTATTTCGATGGCTGTTCCCTGGGTAGACCTACTGTCCGCCTCCGGTCCATGTATTTCAATGGCTATTCCTGGGTAGACCTGCTGCCCCCCTCCGGGCCTTGCCTTCCAGTGGCGACGCCCTGGGTAGACCTGCTGTCCGCCTCCGGTCCATGTATTTCAATGGTTATTCCCTGGGTAGACCTGCTGTCCGCCTCCGGTCCATGTATTTCGATGGCTATTCCCGGGTAGACCTGCTGTCCGCCTCCGGTCCATGTATTTCGATGGCTGTTCCCTGGGGTAGACCTGCTGTCCGCCTCCGGTCCATGTATTTCAATGGCTGTTCCCTGGGGTAGACCTGCTGTCCGCCTCCGGTCCATGTATTTCGATGGCTGTTCCCTGGGTAGACCTGCTGTCCGCCTCCGGTCCCGGTATTTCAATGGCTATTCCCGGGTAGACCTGCTGTCCGCCTCCGGTCCATGTATTTCAATGGCTATTCCTGGGTAGACGTGCTGCCCCCCTCCGGGCCTTGCCTTCCAGTGGCGACGCCCTGGGTAGACGTGCTGCCCCCTTCCGGGCCTTGCCTCGCAATGGCGACGCCCTGGGTAGATGTGCTGCCCCCCTCCGGGCGTTGTCTTCCAGTGGCGACGCCCTGGGTAGACCTGCTGTCCGCCTCCGGTCCATGTATTTCAATGGCTATTCCCTGGGTAGACCTGCTGTCCGCCTCCGGTCCATGTATTTCAATGGCTGTTCCCTGGGGTAGACCTACTGTCCGCCTCCGGTCCATGTATTTCAAAGGCTGTTCCCGGGGTAGACCTGCTGTCCGCCTCCGGTCCAAGTATTTCGATGGCTATTCCCTGGGTAGACCTGCTGTCCGCCTCCGGTCCATGTATTTCGATGGCTGTTCCCTGGGTAGACCTACTGTCCGCCTCCGGTCCATGTATTTCAATGGCTATTCCTGGGTAGACGTGCTGCCCCCCTCCGGGCCTTGCCTTCCAGTGGCGGCGCCCTGGGTAGACGTGCTGCCCCCTTCCGGGCCTTGCCTCGCAATGGCGACGTCCTGGGTAGATGTGCTGCCCCCCTCCGGGCCTTGCCTTCCAGTGGCGACGCCCTGGGTAGACCTGCTGTCCGCCTCCGGTCCATGTATTTCAATGGCTATTCCCTGGGTAGACCTGCTGTCCGCCTCCGGTCCATGTATTTCAATGGCTGTTCCGTGGGGTAGACCTACTGTCCGCCTCCGGTCCATGTATTTCAATGGCTGTTCCCGGGGTAGACCTGCTGTCCGCCTCCGGTCCGTGTATTTCAATGGGTATTCCCTGGGTAGACCTGCTGTCCGCCTCCGGTCCATGTATTTCGATGGCTGTTCCCTGGGTAGACCTACTGTCCGCCTCCGGTCCATGTATTTCAATGGCTATTCCTGGGTAGACGTGCTGCCCCCCTCCGGGCCTTGCCTTCCAGTGGCGACGCCCTGGGTAGACGTGCTGCCCCCTTCCGGGCCTTGCCTCGCAATGGCGACGCCCTGGGTAGATGTGCTGCCCCCCTCCGGGCCTTGCCTTCCAGTGGCGGCGCCCTGGGTAGACGTGCTGCCCCCTTCCGGGCCTTGCCTCCCAATGGCGACGCCCTGGGTAGATGTGCTGCCCCCCTCCGGGCGTTGTCTTCCAGTGGCGACGCCCTGGGTAGACCTGCTGTCCGCCTCCGGTCCATGTATTTCAATGGCTATTCCCTGGGTAGACCTGCTGTCCGCCTCCGGTCCATGTATTTCAATGGCTATTCCCTGGGTAGACCTGCTGTCCGCCTCCGGTCCATGTATTTCGATGGCTGTTCCCTGGGTAGACCTACTGTCCGCCTCCGGTCCATGTATTTCAATGGCTATTCCTGGGTAGACGTGCTGCCCCCCTCCGGGCCTTGCCTTCCAGTGGCGACGCCCTGGGTAGACGTGCTGCCCCCTTCCGGGCTCTGCCTCGCAATGGCGACGCCCTGGGTAGATGTGCTGCCCCCCTCCGGGCCTTGCCTTCCAGTGGCGGCGCCCTGGGTAGACGTGCTGCCCCCTTCCGGGCCTTGCCTCGCAATGGCGACGCCCTGGGTAGATGTGCTGCCCCCCTCCGGGCGTTGTCTTCCAGTGGCGACGCCCTGGGTAGACCTGCTGTCCGCCTCCGGTCCATGTATTTCAATGGCTATTCCCTGGGTAGACCTGCTGTCCGCCTCCGGTCCATGTATTTCGATGGCTATTCCCTGGGTAGACCTGCTGTCCGCCTCCGGTCCATGTATTTCGATGGCTGTTCCCTGGGTAGACCTACTGTCCGCCTCCGGTCCATGTATTTCAATGGCTATTCCTGGGTAGACCTGCTGCCCCCCTCCGGGCCTTGCCTTCCAGTGGCGACGCCCTGGGTAGACCTGCTGTCCGCCTCCGGTCCATGTATTTCAATGGTTATTCCCTGGGTAGACCTGCTGTCCGCCTCCGGTCCATGTATTTCGATGGCTATTCCCGGGGTAGACCTGCTGTCCGCCTCCGGTCCATGTATTTCGATGGCTGTTCCCTGGGGTAGACCTGCTGTCCGCCTCCGGTCCATGTATTTCAATGGCTGTTCCCTGGGGTAGACCTGCTGTCCGCCTCCGGTCCATGTATTTCGATGGCTGTTCCCTGGGTAGACCTGCTGTCCGCCTCCGGTCCCGGTATTTCAATGGCTATTCCCGGGTAGACCTGCTGTCTGCCTCCGGTCCGTGTATTTCAATGGGTATTCCCCGGGTAGACCTGCTGTCCGCCTCCGGTCCATTTTATTTCAATGGGTATTCCCTGGGTAGACCTGCTGTCCGCCTCCGGTCCCGGTATTTCAATGGCTGTTCCCGGGGTAGACCTGCTGTCCGCCTCCGGTCCGTGTATTTCAATGGGTATTCCCTGGGTAGACCTACTGTCCGCCTCCGGTCCATGTATTTCAATGGCTATTCCTGGGTAGACGTGCTGCCCCCCTCCGGGCCTTGCCTTCCAGTGGCGACGCCCTGGGTAGACGTGCTGCCCCCTTCCGGGCCTTGCCTCGCAATGGCGACGCCCTGGGTAGATGTGCTGCCCCCCTCCGGGCGTTGTCTTCCAGTGGCGACGCCCTGGGTAGACCTGCTGTCCGCCTCCGGTCCATGTATTTCAATGGCTATTCCTGGGTAGATGTGCTGCCCCCCTCCGGGCCTTGCCTTCCAGTGGCGACGCCCTGGGTAGACGTGCTGCCCCCTTCCGGGCCTTGCCTCGCAATGGCGACGCCCTGGGTAGATGTGCTGCCCCCCTCCGGGCGTTGTCTTCCAGTGGCGACGCCCTGGGTAGACCTGCTGTCCGCCTCCGGTCCATGTATTTCAATGGCTATTGCCTGGGTAGACCTGCTGTCCGCCTCCGGTCCATGTATTTCGATGGCTGTTCCCTGGGTAGACCTACTGTCCGCCTCCGGTCCATGTATTTCAATGGCTATTCCTGGGTAGACGTGCTGCCCCCCTCCGGGCCTTGCCTTCCAGTGGCGACGCCCTGGGTAGACGTGCTGCCCCCTTCCGGGCCTTGCCTCGCAATGGCGACGCCCTGGGTAGATGTGCTGCCCCCCTCCGGGCGTTGTCTTCCAGTGGCGACGCCCTGGGTAGACCTGCTGTCCGCCTCCGGTCCATGTATTTCAATGGCTATTCCCTGGGTAGACCTGCTGTCCGCCTCCGGTCCATGTATTTCAATGGCTGTTCCCTGGGGTAGACCTACTGTCCGCCTCCGGTCCATGTATTTCAATGGCTGTTCCCGGGGTAGACCTGCTGTCCGCCTCCGGTCCAAGTATTTCGATGGCTATTCCCTGGGTAGACCTGCTGTCCGCCTCCGGTCCATGTATTTCGATGGCTGTTCCCTGGGTAGACCTACTGTCCGCCTCCGGTCCATGTATTTCAATGGCTATTCCTGGGTAGACGTGCTGCCCCCCTCCGGGCCTTGCCTTCCAGTGGCGGCGCCCTGGGTAGACGTGCTGCCCCCTTCCGGGCCTTGCCTCGCAATGGCGACGTCCTGGGTAGATGTGCTGCCCCCCTCCGGGCCTTGCCTTCCAGTGGCGACGCCCTGGGTAGACCTGCTGTCCGCCTCCGGTCCATGTATTTCAATGGCTATTCCCTGGGTAGACCTGCTGTCCGCCTCCGGTCCATGTATTTCAATGGCTGTTCCGTGGGGTAGACCTACTGTCCGCCTCCGGTCCATGTATTTCAATGGCTGTTCCCGGGGTAGACCTGCTGTCCGCCTCCGGTCCGTGTATTTCAATGGGTATTCCCTGGGTAGACCTGCTGTCCGCCTCCGGTCCATGTATTTCGATGGCTGTTCCCTGGGTAGACCTACTGTCCGCCTCCGGTCCATGTATTTCAATGGCTATTCCTGGGTAGACGTGCTGCCCCCCTCCGGGCCTTGCCTTCCAGTGGCGACGCCCTGGGTAGACGTGCTGCCCCCTTCCGGGCCTTGCCTCGCAATGGCGACGCCCTGGGTAGATGTGCTGCCCCCCTCCGGGCCTTGCCTTCCAGTGGCGGCGCCCTGGGTAGACGTGCTGCCCCCTTCCGGGCCTTGCCTCCCAATGGCGACGCCCTGGGTAGATGTGCTGCCCCCCTCCGGGCGTTGTCTTCCAGTGGCGACGCCCTGGGTAGACCTGCTGTCCGCCTCCGGTCCATGTATTTCAACGGCTATTCCCTGGGTAGACCTGCTGTCCGCCTCCGGTCCATGTATTTCAATGGCTATTCCCTGGGTAGACCTGCTGTCCGCCTCCGGTCCATGTATTTCGATGGCTGTTCCCTGGGTAGACCTACTGTCCGCCTCCGGTCCATGTATTTCAATGGCTATTCCTGGGTAGACGTGCTGCCCCCCTCCGGGCCTTGCCTTCCAGTGGCGACGCCCTGGGTAGACGTGCTGCCCCCTTCCGGGCTCTGCCTCGCAATGGCGACGCCCTGGGTAGATGTGCTGCCCCCCTCCGGGCCTTGCCTTCCAGTGGCGGCGCCCTGGGTAGACGTGCTGCCCCCTTCCGGGCCTTGCCTCGCAATGGCGACGCCCTGGGTAGATGTGCTGCCCCCCTCCGGGCGTTGTCTTCCAGTGGCGACGCCCTGGGTAGACCTGCTGTCCGCCTCCGGTCCATGTATTTCAATGGCTATTCCCTGGGTAGACCTGCTGTCCGCCTCCGGTCCATGTATTTCGATGGCTATTCCCTGGGTAGACCTGCTGTCCGCCTCCGGTCCATGTATTTCGATGGCTGTTCCCTGGGTAGACCTACTGTCCGCCTCCGGTCCATGTATTTCAATGGCTATTCCTGGGTAGACGTGCTGCCCCCCTCCGGGCCTTGCCTTCCAGTGGCGGCGCCCTGGGTAGACGTGCTGCCCCCTTCCGGGCCTTGCCTCGCAATGGCGACGCCCTGGGTAGATGTGCTGCCCCCCTCCGGGCGTTGTCTTCCAGTGGCGACGCCCTGGGTAGACCTGCTGTCCGCCTCCGGTCCATGTATTTCAATGGCTATTCCCTGGGTAGACCTGCTGTCCGCCTCCGGTCCATGTATTTCGATGGCTATTCCCTGGGTAGACCTGCTGTCCGCCTCCGGTCCATGTATTTCGATGGCTGTTCCCTGGGTAGACCTACTGTCCGCCTCCGGTCCATGTATTTCAATGGCTATTCCTGGGTAGACGTGCTGCCCCCCTCCGGGCCTTGCCTTCCAGTGGCGACGCCCTGGGTAGACCTGCTGTCCGCCTCCGGTCCATGTATTTCAATGGTTATTCCCTGGGTAGACCTGCTGTCCGCCTCCGGTCCATGTATTTCGATGGCTATTCCCGGGGTAGACCTGCTGTCCGCCTCCGGTCCATGTATTTCGATGGCTGTTCCCTGGGGTAGACCTGCTGTCCGCCTCCGGTCCATGTATTTCAATGGCTGTTCCCTGGGGTAGACCTGCTGTCCGCCTCCGGTCCAAGTATTTCGATGGCTGTTCCCTGGGTAGACCTGCTGTCCGCCTCCGGTCCCGGTATTTCAATGGCTATTCCCGGGGTAGACCTGCTGTCTGCCTCCGGTCCGTGTATTTCAATGGGTATTCCCCGGGTAGACCTGCTGTCCGCCTCCGGTCCATTTTATTTCAATGGGTATTCCCTGGGTAGTCCTGCTGTCCGCCTCCGGTCCACGTATTTCAATGGGTATTCCCGGGGTAGACCTGCTGTCCGCCTCCGGTCCATGTATTTCAATGGGTATTCCCTGGGTAGACCTGCTGTCCGCCTCCGGTCCACGTATTTCAATGGCTATTCCCGGGGTAGACCTGCTGTCCGCCTCCGGTCCACGTATTTCAATGGGTATTCCCTGGGTAGACCTGCTGTCCGCCTCCGGTCATTTTATTTCAATGGGTATTCCCGGGGTAGACCTGCTGTCCGCCTCCGGTCCATGTATTTCAATGGCTGTTCCCTGGGTAGACCTGCTGTCCGCCTCCGGTCCACGTATTTCAATGGGTATTCCCTGGGTAGACCTGCTGTCCGCCTCCGGTCATTTTATTTCAATGGGTATTCCCGGGGTAGACCTGCTGTCCGCCTCCGGTCCATGTATTTCAATGGCTGTTCCCTGGGTAGACCTGCTGTCCGCCTCCGGTCCACGTATTTCAATGGGTATTCCGTGGGTAGACCTGCTGTCCGCCTCCGGTCCATTTTATTTCCATGGGTATTCCCGGGGTAGACCTGCTGTCTGCTTCCTAGCCTGGTATCCTGCAGGCTAATCCCTGGGTAGACCTGCTGTCCGCCTCCGGGCAATGTATTAATGGCTCCGCGATGGCAGGTCTACCCGGCTCCGGGCCCGGCCGCAGCCGGCAGCCGTGCCCAGCGCCGCCGGCGTGGCGCCCCTGCGTCGGGCGGAGGCGGGGCGAACCGGTCTACCCCGTTCCGGGGCGGCTCCGCGATGGCAGGTCTACCCGGCTCCGGGCCCGGCCGCAGCCGGCAGCCGTGCCCGGCGCCGCCGGCGTGGCCCCCCTGCGTCGGGCGGAGGCGGGGCGAACCGGTCTACCCCGTTCCGGGGCGGCTCCGCGATGGCAGGTCTACCCGGCTCCGGGCCCGGCCGCAGCCGGCAGCCGTGCCCAGCGCCGCCGGCGTGGCGCCCCTGCGTCGGGCGGAGGCGGGGCGAACCGGTCTACCCCGTTCCGGGGCGGCTCCGCGATGGCAGGTCTACCCGGCTCCGGGCCCGGCCGCAGCCGGCAGCCGTGCCCGGCGCCGCCGGCGTGGCGCCCCTGCGTCGGGCGGAGGCGGGGCGAACCGGTCTACCCCGTTCCGGGGCGGCTCCGCGATGGCAGGTCTACCCGGCTCCGGGCCCGGCCGCAGCCGGCAGCCGTGCCCGGCGCCGCCGGCGTGGCGCCCCTGCGTCGGGCGGAGGCGGGGCGAACCGGTCTACCCCGTTCCGGGGCGGCTCCGCGATGGCAGGTCTACCCGGCTCCGGGCCCGGCCGCAGCCGGCAGCCGTGCCCGGCGCCGCCGGCGTGGCGCCCCTGCGTCGGGCGGAGGCGGGGCGAACCGGTCTACCCCGTTCCGGGGCGGCTCCGCGATGGCAGGTCTACCCGGCTCCGGGCCCGGCCGCAGCCGGCAGCCGTGCCCGGCGCCGCCGGCGTGGCGCCCCTGCGTCGGGCGGAGGCGGGGCGAACTTCGGCACGGGCCGGGTAGACCTGCTGTCCCCTGCGCTCGCGGAAGTTCACCAAGGGGTCGCTGTTTCTGGCTGCCTCCGGCTATGTCCTCGTAGGAGGCGGCGTGCGCCACTGCGCCGCCCCGGTCGGGTGCGAGTCGTACTCTTGGGGGCGCGCGCGGCCTCGGCCTCGTCTGTACGTATTATGGGAGCGAGCGAGGGGCCGCATCCCCGCAGGCTAGTCCCGTGCCTGTGTCCGAGGCGGATGTGCGGCGGCCGCGCGTGCGGTCGCCGGCGGAAAGAAGCCAGACGAGTGTGCCGAGTTCGATGTGGGGCGAGTCGCGTGACTTCAGTCCCGGTTCCCGTGGTGTAGCGCCCGGTGACTTTGGGTCCGAGGCGCGAGGTGTGTGGCGAGAAGGCTTGCGAGCGTGTCCGGTCCGGCCCGGCTGCTGCCGGCTTCGTGAAGGGCGAGGGCCCTCGTTCTGTTCTCCTTCCCCGTCCCCGCGGGGAGGTGTGGGGGGCGAGGCGGCGGCGCCTCGTCCCTCTTCTGCCCGGCCTTAAGCCGGGGCCCGGTCTTCCCCGGGCGTGTTTTATGGCTGTCCGTGCGTGCGGCGCGGTGGCCGGCAGGGCAAAGGGTGCTCGTTGGGCCGGGGCTCTGTCGTGTCGAGACCGGCGGCTGAGGCTTTTCCCGAGAGCCCCGAGGACGGCCCGGTTCGCCGCGGTGGCGGCGCCTTGTTCCCCGCTCCTCCCGACTTGCTGCCCAGTGTGTGTGTCCGTGTTGGGAGTCCCGCGGGTGTGAGGCGTGCGGCCTTGCCTCGGCTTGCCCGGTTGCTGGAAAAGGGGCTCGGTGATGGGAGTCGCCCGATGAGTTGTGGGGCGGGGTGGCGGCACCCTGCCCCCCCCCCCCCGCCTGCCCTGCCGTGTGTTTATGACGTTGTTCCCCCCTTCCTTGGCCTTAAGCTGGGGACCCGTGTAGCGGGCGGAGTTCCGTGTGGCTGGCGGCCGGCCGCGGTGGCCCGGCCGCCCCTAGCACGTGGACCTGAACACCTCCCCCAACCGGGAGAGCCCTGGGGCGAATGTCGTGGGCGAGGCGGCGGCGCCTCGCCCTTCCTTTGGCTGTGACCGGTGTGATCGAGCCCCACTGTGTTGCTGTGCCGGCCCGTCGGGGTCTGGCCTGCCATGGGGGCTGGGTTTTTGCCAGCAGGTCCTCTAGTTCAGGCACGCGGGTGGAGTGGGGGCTGCCCCGGCCTGGTTTTTTGTTTTTTTTTTTTTTTCTTTCGTGGCCCTAAGCCGCGGCACCGAGGCAACGCGCGACGAAGGGTCGTGGGCCCATGAAGGCGAGGAAAGGGAGAGCATCGAGATGCGGTTG
>JBBAXF010000040.1:520000-522500 GCA_037837765.1 Delichon dasypus
CCTACCGATCCCCTGCGGTGGCGTCCGTTGCGACCGGCCGTGCTTGCCGGCGGCCGCCGCCGCCGTCGTCGTCGTCGTCGTCGTCCCGTTGGCTGTGCCGCGCCGGGGAGGGGCGCCCTGCCCCCCCCTCTCCGCGGTCCGGTCTCGGCGCAAGAGGCCGCGGCCACGCGGTCGGCCGCGGGGCCGACCCGGCCGCCTCGCATCGGGCGACGCAGGCGGAGAGCGCCTGCTCTCCGCCGCCCTTGGCTAGAGCTGCGGGGTCGGGGCCGCCGGGGCCCGCCGCGCTCGCTCTTTCCTCGGCCGCTGCTGCGGTCTCGCGTGCCGGCGCCGCGTCTCGGCGCGGCCGTGCCTTCTTCCCCTCGACGGCCTTCTCCTCGAACGCACCGGCGGCGCCGCCCGCCGGCCGTCCCTCGGCTCCGACGGCCGGTCCCGCCCGAGGCCCGAGCGCTCGGCGGTCCCTCCGTCGCCGGACGTGCCGGCGAGCGCGGACGACCCCGTGCCGAGCGGCGGCGTCGTCGCTCGGCGAGTGTCCCCCCTCGGGGGACGGCCGGGCCGGACGGCGCCCGCCGTCGCCTGCGGCGGTCCCGGCCCGGGCCCCGCCCGTCGCTTGCCCGTTGCCCTTCCCCGGCCGCGTGCGGGGCCGAAAGGCGAAGGCGTGCCGGGCGGCCGCGGGGGCGCTCCTCCGCCCGGTCTCCGCGTGGAAACGAGGAGAGCGGGCGTTGCCCCCCGGCTCAGCGCCGTGACGCCTTCCACCGGGCGCGTGCCCGCGGAAGGGGCCCCCGACGGTGCCAAGCGGCGGCGGCGGTCCCGGGAGTGCGGCCGCAGGGGCGGCGGGGTCCGCTGCCCGGCAAGGCCTCGGGCGCTCGCGATGCCGGCTCGGGACTCGGCGGCGTCCGCCTGCCGGCGCCGGTGGCGGAGCCGCGGCCGCCCGAGGCTCGGGCCCTTCCGGCGGGAGCGGTCCCGCGGGGCGAGGCCGTGTCGGCGAGGCGGTCGTCGCCGCGTGTCGTCTCGGGCGTTGTAAGGCTGCTGGGGAAAGAGGCCGGCCGCGGCGGCGGCGCGGCGGCGCGCTCCGCGAGCCCGCGGGGCGGCGGAGGGGAGAGAGGAGCGCGAGCGGGGGCCGGCTGCCGCGCCCCCGGCTCTTTGCCCACGCGTGGTCTGGTGAAGAGGAAGGCCGGGCGGGCCAGCGCGGCCCCCCCCGCGGTCTGGCGCGTGTCGCGATGCCTTCCGCGCGGAGGCCGGGCCGAGCCCGGGCGCCTGGGCCGCCTCCGAAGGACGGGCGTCGTTTTGAAGGCGGCGTCTCTCCCCGCCTCGCGGGGGGCGGCGGTCGGGGGTGCGGGCCCCCCTGCCTTTTTGCCGGCCTTGGGAGCTTTTTTTTTTTTTTTTTTTCCCCCAACCTTTCTCACCTCCTCCGTTGGTGGTGTGTGCTCGTACGGTTTCCGAGCGAGACGCGCGCGCGCCAGCCCGCGGCGTCCTCGCTAGGGGAAAAGAGAAAAAGGGGGGGCCTGCTCCGCGCGAGCCGGTCCCCGGCCCCTCCGCGCGTGCGGGGTCGGTGCCGAAAGGGCAGACAACTCTTAGCGGTGGATCACTCGGCTCGTGCGTCGATGAAGAACGCAGCTAGCTGCGAGAATTAATGTGAATTGCAGGACACATTGATCATCGACACTTCGAACGCACTTGCGGCCCCGGGTTCCTCCCGGGGCTACGCCTGTCTGAGCGTCGCTTGACGATCAATCGCCGTCCCGGGGGGGGGGGGTCACCCCTCCCCGGCGGCGCGGCTGGGGGTTGCCTCGCAGGCCCCGTTGCCCGCGGTGGGCGGCGGCGGCGGCGGCGGCGGCCGTCGGCCGGTGCCCGCAGGGGGGCGAGGCGGTTGCGGTCGGGGGGTCGGCGAGGGAAGCCGACGGCTTCTCCTCGGCGGCCGCCGCCCTTCCCCTTTTTCCCCTGCGGCCCGGCGGGCGGGCGGGCGTCGTCGCGGTCGTCGGCACCGCGCGAGAAGGGCCTTCGTCCCCCTAAATGCAGACTCGGGGAGCGCTCCGTAGCTCCCCGCTCCCGGAGCGAGCCGCAGGGCTGGAGCTCGTCCTCAGCCCCCCCGGGGCCGCGCCGCGGCGCGGCGCCGGCGGCCGGGGCAGAGCCGAGAGAAAGACGGCGTCGCCAACGCCGCCCGAGGGGAAAGCCGGCAGAGAGAGAGAGGGCGTCGAGAGGGGGGGGGGGAGGCGAGGCGCGGGCCTCGCCCCCCGGACTCCACTCCCGCGCGGGCGGCTGTCTGCGGGTGGGTACCGCGCGAGTACCGTGCCGTGCTGCCGCGCGCGCGCGCGAGGCGCGAGCGCCGGGGACGGGGGCGCGGCTCCCGCCCTCCTCCGTGCCGCCCTCGCCTCTCTCTGCGGCCGTCTCGGGCGCGAAAGGGGGCGCCGTCGGCCGTTCTCGCTCTCCCCGCCCAGGCCGTCGCGCGCCGCCCGGGGCCGGCGCCCGTCGGGCGGGGCCGTCTCCGCCGCGCTTCCTTTTC
>JBBAXF010000040.1:530000-540000 GCA_037837765.1 Delichon dasypus
CGCCTCCGGTCCATGTATTTCAATGGCTATTCCTGGGTAGACGTGCTGCCCCCCTCCGGGCCTTGCCTTCCAGTGGCGACGCCCTGGGTAGACCTGCTGTCCGCCTCCGGTCCATGTATTTCAATGGCTATTCCCTGGGTAGACCTGCTGTCCGCCTCCGGTCCATGTATTTCAATGGCTGTTCCCTGGGGTAGACCTACTGTCCGCCTCCGGTCCATGTATTTCAATGGCTGTTCCCGGGGTAGACCTGCTGTCCGCCTCCGGTCCATGTATTTCGATGGCTATTCCCTGGGTAGACCTGCTGTCCGCCTCCGGTCCATGTATTTCGATGGCTGTTCCCTGGGTAGACCTACTGTCCGCCTCCGGTCCATGTATTTCAATGGCTATTCCTGGGTAGACGTGCTGCCCCCCTCCGGGCCTTGCCTTCCAGTGGCGGCGCCCTGGGTAGACGTGCTGCCCCCTTCCGGGCCTTGCCTCGCAATGGCGACGCCCTGGGTAGATGTGCTGCCCCCCTCCGGGCCTTGCCTTCCAGTGGCGACGCCCTGGGTAGACCTGCTGTCCGCCTCCGGTCCATGTATTTCAATGGCTATTCCCTGGGTAGACCTACTGTCCGCCTCCGGTCCATGTATTTCAATGGCTATTCCTGGGTAGACGTGCTGCCCCCCTCCGGGCCTTGCCTTCCAGTGGCGACGCCCTGGGTAGACGTGCTGCCCCCTTCCGGGCCTTGCCTCGCAATGGCGACGCCCTGGGTAGATGTGCTGCCCCCCTCCGGGCATTGCCTCGCAATGGCTAGTCCCTGGGTAGACCTGCTGTCCGCCTCCGGTCCATGTATTTCGATGGCTATTCCCTGGGGAGACCTGCTGTCCGCCTCCGGTCCATGTATTTCGATGGCTGTTCCCTGGGTAGACCTACTGTCCGCCTCCGGTCCATGTATTTCAAAGGCTATTCCTGGGTAGACCTGCTGTCTGCCTCCGGTCCATGTATTTCAATGGCTATTCCTGGGTAGACGTGCTGCCCCCCTCCGGGCCTTGCCTTCCAGTGGCGGCGCCCTGGGTAGACGTGCTGCCCCCTTCCGGGCCTTGCCTCGCAATGGCGACGCCCTGGGTAGATGTGCTGCCCCCCTCCGGGCCTTGCCTTCCAGTGGCGACGCCCTGGGTAGACCTGCTGTCCGCCTCCGGTCCATGTATTTCAATGGCTATTCCCTGGGTAGACCTACTGTCCGCCTCCGGTCCATGTATTTCAATGGCTATTCCTGGGTAGACGTGCTGCCCCCCTCCGGGCCTTGCCTTCCAGTGGCGACGCCCTGGGTAGACGTGCTGCCCCCTTCCGGGCCTTGCCTCGCAATGGCGACGCCCTGGGTAGATGTGCTGCCCCCCTCCGGGCGTTGTCTTCCAGTGGCGACGCCCTGGGTAGACCTGCTGTCCGCCTCCGGTCCATGTATTTCAATGGCTATTCCTGGGTAGACGTGCTGCCTCCCTCCGGGCCTTGCCTTCCAGTGGCGACGCCCTGGGTAGACGTGCTGCCCCCTTCCGGGCCTTGCCTCGCAATGGCGACGCCCTGGGTAGATGTGCTGCCCCCCTCCGGGCCTTGCCTTCCAGTGGCGACGCCCTGGGTAGACCTGCTGTCCGCCTCCGGTCCATGTATTTCAATGGCTATTCCCTGGGTAGACCTGCTGTCCGCCTCCGGTCCATGTATTTCAATGGCTGTTCCCTGGGGTAGACCTACTGTCCGCCTCCGGTCCATGTATTTCAATGGCTATTCCTGGGTAGACGTGCTGCCCCCCTCCGGGCCTTGCCTTCCAGTGGCGACGCCCTGGGTAGACCTGCTGTCCGCCTCCGGTCCATGTATTTCAATGGCTATTCCCTGGGTAGACCTGCTGTCCGCCTCCGGTCCATGTATTTCAATGGCTGTTCCCTGGGGTAGACCTACTGTCCGCCTCCGGTCCATGTATTTCAATGGCTGTTCCCGGGGTAGACCTGCTGTCCGCCTCCGGTCCATGTATTTCGATGGCTATTCCCTGGGTAGACCTGCTGTCCGCCTCCGGTCCATGTATTTCGATGGCTGTTCCCTGGGTAGACCTACTGTCCGCCTCCGGTCCATGTATTTCAATGGCTATTCCTGGGTAGACGTGCTGCCCCCCTCCGGGCCTTGCCTTCCAGTGGCGACGCCCTGGGTAGACCTGCTGTCCGCCTCCGGTCCATGTATTTCAATGGCTATTCCCTGGGTAGACCTGCTGTCCGCCTCCGGTCCATGTATTTCAATGGCTGTTCCCTGGGGTAGACCTACTGTCCGCCTCCGGTCCATGTATTTCAATGGCTGTTCCCGGGGTAGACCTGCTGTCCGCCTCCGGTCCATGTATTTCGATGGCTATTCCCTGGGTAGACCTGCTGTCCGCCTCCGGTCCATGTATTTCGATGGCTGTTCCCTGGGTAGACCTACTGTCCGCCTCCGGTCCATGTATTTCAATGGCTATTCCTGGGTAGACGTGCTGCCCCCTTCCGGGCCTTGCCTCGCAATGGCGACGCCCTGGGTAGATGTGCTGCCCCCCTCCGGGCCTTGCCTTCCAGTAGCGACGCCCTGGGTAGACCTGCTGTCCGCCTCCGGTCCATGTATTTCAATGGCTATTCCCTGGGTAGACCTACTGTCCGCCTCCGGTCCATGTATTTCAATGGCTATTCCTGGGTAGACGTGCTGCCCCCCTCCGGGCCTTGCCTTCCAGTGGCGACGCCCTGGGTAGACGTGCTGCCCCCTTCCGGGCCTTGCCTCGCAATGGCGACGCCCTGGGTAGATGTGCTGCCCCCCTCCGGGCGTTGTCTTCCAGTGGCGACGCCCTGGGTAGACCTGCTGTCCGCCTCCGGTCCATGTATTTCAATGGCTATTCCTGGGTAGACGTGCTGCCCCCCTCCGGGCCTTGCCTTCCAGTGGCGACGCCCTGGGTAGACGTGCTGCCCCCTTCCGGGCCTTGCCTCGCAATGGCGACGCCCTGGGTAGATGTGCTGCCCCCCTCCGGGCCTTGCCTTCCAGTGGCGACGCCCTGGGTAGACCTGCTGTCCGCCTCCGGTCCATGTATTTCAATGGCTATTCCCTGGGTAGACCTGCTGTCCGCCTCCGGTCCATGTATTTCAATGGCTGTTCCCTGGGGTAGACCTACTGTCCGCCTCCAGTCCATGTATTTCAATGGCTATTCCTGGGTAGACGTGCTGCCCCCCTCCGGGCCTTGCCTTCCAGTGGCGACGCCCTGGGTAGACCTGCTGTCCGCCTCCGGTCCATGTATTTCAATGGCTATTCCCTGGGTAGACCTGCTGTCCGCCTCCGGTCCATGTATTTCAATGGCTGTTCCCTGGGGTAGACCTACTGTCCGCCTCCGGTCCATGTATTTCAATGGCTGTTCCTGGGTAGACGTGCTGCCCCCCTCCGGGCCTTGCCTTCCAGTGGCGACGCCCTGGGTAGACGTGCTGCCCCCTTCCGGGCCTTGCCTCGCAATGGCGACGCCCTGGGTAGATGTGCTGCCCCCCTCCGGGTGTTGTCTTCCAGTGGCGACGCCCTGGGTAGACCTGCTGTCCGCCTCCGGTCCATGTATTTCAATGGCTATTCCCTGGGTAGACCTGCTGTCCGCCTCCGGTCCATGTATTTCAATGGCTGTTCCCTGGGGTAGACCTACTGTCCACCTCCGGTCCATGTATTTCAATGGCTGTTCCCGGGGTAGACCTGCTGTCCACCTCCGGTCCAAGTATTTCGATGGCTATTCCCTGGGTAGACCTGCTGTCCGCCTCCGGTCCATGTATTTCGATGGCTGTTCCCTGGGTAGACCTACTGTCCGCCTCCGGTCCATGTATTTCAATGGCTATTCCTGGGTAGACGTGCTGCCCCCCTCCGGGCCTTGCCTTCCAGTGGCGGCGCCCTGGGTAGACGTGCTGCCCCCTTCCGGGCCTTGCCTCGCAATGGCGACGTCCTGGGTAGATGTGCTGCCCCCCTCCGGGCCTTGCCTTCCAGTGGCGACGCCCTGGGTAGACCTGCTGTCCGCCTCCGGTCCATGTATTTCAATGGCTATTCCCTGGGTAGACCTGCTGTCCGCCTCCGGTCCATGTATTTCAATGGCTGTTCCGTGGGGTAGACCTACTGTCCGCCTCCGGTCCATGTATTTCAATGGCTGTTCCCGGGGTAGACCTGCTGTCCGCCTCCGGTCCGTGTATTTCAATGGGTATTCCCTGGGGTAGACCTGCTGTCCGCCTCCGGTCCATGTATTTCAATGGCTATTCCCTGGGTAGACCTGCTGTCCGCCTCCGGTCCATGTATTTCGATGGCTGTTCCCTGGGTAGACCTACTGTCCGCCTCCGGTCCATGTATTTCAATGGCTATTCCTGGGTAGACGTGCTGCCCCCCTCCGGGCCTTGCCTTCCAGTGGCGACGCCCTGGGTAGACGTGCTGCCCCCTTCCGGGCCTTGCCTCGCAATGGCGACGCCCTGGGTAGATGTGCTGCCCCCCTCCGGGCCTTGCCTTCCAGTGGCGGCGCCCTGGGTAGACGTGCTGCCCCCTTCCGGGCCTTGCCTCCCAATGGCGACGCCCTGGGTAGATGTGCTGCCCCCCTCCGGGCGTTGTCTTCCAGTGGCGACGCCCTGGGTAGACCTGCTGTCCGCCTCCGGTCCATGTATTTCAATGGCTATTCCCTGGGTAGACCTGCTGTCCGCCTCCGGTCCATGTATTTCAATGGCTATTCCTGGGTAGACGTGCTGCCCCCCTCCGGGCCTTGCCTTCCAGTGGCGGCGCCCTGGGTAGACGTGCTGCCCCCTTCCGGGCCTTGCCTCGCAATGGCGACGTCCTGGGTAGATGTGCTGCCCCCCTCCGGGCCTTGCCTTCCAGTGGCGACGCCCTGGGTAGACCTGCTGTCCGCCTCCGGTCCATGTATTTCAATGGCTATTCCCTGGGTAGACCTGCTGTCCGCCTCCGGTCCATGTATTTCAATGGCTGTTCCGTGGGGTAGACCTACTGTCCGCCTCCGGTCCATGTATTTCAATGGCTGTTCCCGGGGTAGACCTGCTGTCCGCCTCCGGTCCGTGTATTTCAATGGGTATTCCCTGGGGTAGACCTGCTGTCCGCCTCCGGTCCATGTATTTCAATGGCTATTCCCTGGGTAGACCTGCTGTCCGCCTCCGGTCCATGTATTTCGATGGCTGTTCCCTGGGTAGACCTACTGTCCGCCTCCGGTCCATGTATTTCAATGGCTATTCCTGGGTAGACGTGCTGCCCCCCTCCGGGCCTTGCCTTCCAGTGGCGACGCCCTGGGTAGACGTGCTGCCCCCTTCCGGGCCTTGCCTCGCAATGGCGACGCCCTGGGTAGATGTGCTGCCCCCCTCCGGGCCTTGCCTTCCAGTGGCGGCGCCCTGGGTAGACGTGCTGCCCCCTTCCGGGCCTTGCCTCCCAATGGCGACGCCCTGGGTAGATGTGCTGCCCCCCTCCGGGCGTTGTCTTCCAGTGGCGACGCCCTGGGTAGACCTGCTGTCCGCCTCCGGTCCATGTATTTCAATGGCTATTCCCTGGGTAGACCTGCTGTCCGCCTCCGGTCCATGTATTTCGATGGCTATTCCCTGGGTAGACCTGCTGTCCGCCTCCGGTCCATGTATTTCGATGGCTGTTCCCTGGGTAGACCTACTGTCCGCCTCCGGTCCATGTATTTCAATGGCTATTCCTGGGTAGACGTGCTGCCCCCCTCCGGGCCTTGCCTTCCAGTGGCGGCGCCCTGGGTAGACGTGCTGCCCCCTTCCGGGCCTTGCCTCGCAATGGCGACGCCCTGGGTACATGTGCTGCCCCCCTCCGGGCCTTGCCTTCCAGTGGCGACGCCCTGGGTAGACCTGCTGTCCGCCTCCGGTCCATGTATTTCAATGGCTATTCCCTGGGTAGACCTGCTGTCCGCCTCCGGTCCATGTATTTCAATGGCTGTTCCCTGGGGTAGACCTACTGTCCACCTCCGGTCCATGTATTTCAATGGCTGTTCCCGGGGTAGACCTGCTGTCCACCTCCGGTCCAAGTATTTCGATGGCTATTCCCTGGGTAGACCTGCTGTCCGCCTCCGGTCCATGTATTTCGATGGCTGTTCCCTGGGTAGACCTACTGTCCGCCTCCGGTCCATGTATTTCAATGGCTATTCCTGGGTAGACGTGCTGCCCCCCTCCGGGCCTTGCCTTCCAGTGGCGGCGCCCTGGGTAGACGTGCTGCCCCCTTCCGGGCCTTGCCTCGCAATGGCGACGTCCTGGGTAGATGTGCTGCCCCCCTCCGGGCCTTGCCTTCCAGTGGCGACGCCCTGGGTAGACCTGCTGTCCGCCTCCGGTCCATGTATTTCAATGGCTATTCCCTGGGTAGACCTGCTGTCCGCCTCCGGTCCATGTATTTCAATGGCTGTTCCGTGGGGTAGACCTACTGTCCGCCTCCGGTCCATGTATTTCAATGGCTGTTCCCGGGGTAGACCTGCTGTCCGCCTCCGGTCCGTGTATTTCAATGGGTATTCCCTGGGGTAGACCTGCTGTCCGCCTCCGGTCCATGTATTTCAATGGCTATTCCCTGGGTAGACCTGCTGTCCGCCTCCGGTCCATGTATTTCGATGGCTGTTCCCTGGGTAGACCTACTGTCCGCCTCCGGTCCATGTATTTCAATGGCTATTCCTGGGTAGACGTGCTGCCCCCCTCCGGGCCTTGCCTTCCAGTGGCGACGCCCTGGGTAGACGTGCTGCCCCCTTCCGGGCCTTGCCTCGCAATGGCGACGCCCTGGGTAGATGTGCTGCCCCCCTCCGGGCCTTGCCTTCCAGTGGCGGCGCCCTGGGTAGACGTGCTGCCCCCTTCCGGGCCTTGCCTCCCAATGGCGACGCCCTGGGTAGATGTGCTGCCCCCCTCCGGGCGTTGTCTTCCAGTGGCGACGCCCTGGGTAGACCTGCTGTCCGCCTCCGGTCCATGTATTTCAATGGCTATTCCCTGGGTAGACCTGCTGTCCGCCTCCGGTCCATGTATTTCAATGGCTATTCCTGGGTAGACGTGCTGCCCCCCTCCGGGCCTTGCCTTCCAGTGGCGGCGCCCTGGGTAGACGTGCTGCCCCCTTCCGGGCCTTGCCTCGCAATGGCGACGTCCTGGGTAGATGTGCTGCCCCCCTCCGGGCCTTGCCTTCCAGTGGCGACGCCCTGGGTAGACCTGCTGTCCGCCTCCGGTCCATGTATTTCAATGGCTATTCCCTGGGTAGACCTGCTGTCCGCCTCCGGTCCATGTATTTCAATGGCTGTTCCGTGGGGTAGACCTACTGTCCGCCTCCGGTCCATGTATTTCAATGGCTGTTCCCGGGGTAGACCTGCTGTCCGCCTCCGGTCCGTGTATTTCAATGGGTATTCCCTGGGGTAGACCTGCTGTCCGCCTCCGGTCCATGTATTTCAATGGCTATTCCCTGGGTAGACCTGCTGTCCGCCTCCGGTCCATGTATTTCGATGGCTGTTCCCTGGGTAGACCTACTGTCCGCCTCCGGTCCATGTATTTCAATGGCTATTCCTGGGTAGACGTGCTGCCCCCCTCCGGGCCTTGCCTTCCAGTGGCGACGCCCTGGGTAGACGTGCTGCCCCCTTCCGGGCCTTGCCTCGCAATGGCGACGCCCTGGGTAGATGTGCTGCCCCCCTCCGGGCCTTGCCTTCCAGTGGCGGCGCCCTGGGTAGACGTGCTGCCCCCTTCCGGGCCTTGCCTCCCAATGGCGACGCCCTGGGTAGATGTGCTGCCCCCCTCCGGGCGTTGTCTTCCAGTGGCGACGCCCTGGGTAGACCTGCTGTCCGCCTCCGGTCCATGTATTTCAATGGCTATTCCCTGGGTAGACCTGCTGTCCGCCTCCGGTCCATGTATTTCGATGGCTATTCCCTGGGTAGACCTGCTGTCCGCCTCCGGTCCATGTATTTCGATGGCTGTTCCCTGGGTAGACCTACTGTCCGCCTCCGGTCCATGTATTTCAATGGCTATTCCTGGGTAGACGTGCTGCCCCCCTCCGGGCCTTGCCTTCCAGTGGCGGCGCCCTGGGTAGACGTGCTGCCCCCTTCCGGGCCTTGCCTCGCAATGGCGACGCCCTGGGTACATGTGCTGCCCCCCTCCGGGCCTTGCCTTCCAGTGGCGACGCCCTGGGTAGACCTGCTGTCCGCCTCCGGTCCATGTATTTCAATGGCTATTCCCTGGGTAGACCTGCTGTCCGCCTCCGGTCCATGTATTTCAATGGCTGTTCCCTGGGATAGACCTACTGTCCGCCTCCGGTCCATGTATTTCAATGGCTGTTCCCGGGGTAGACCTGCTGTCCGCCTCCGGTCCGTGTATTTCAATGGGTATTCCCTGGGGTAGACCTGCTGTCCGCCTCCGGTCCATGTATTTCAATGGCTATTCCCTGGGTAGACCTGCTGTCCGCCTCCGGTCCATGTATTTCAATGGCTGTTCCCTGGGGTAGACCTACTGTCCGCCTCCGGTCCATGTATTTCAATGGCTGTTCCCGGGGTAGACCTGCTGTCCGCCTCCGGTCCGTGTATTTCAATGGGTATTCCCTGGGTAGACCTGCTGTTCGCCTCCGGTCCATGTATTTCAATGGCTGTTCCCTGGGTAGACCTGCTGTCCGCCTCCGGTCCACGTATTTCAATGGGTATTCCGTGGGTAGACCTGCTGTCCGCCTCCGGTCCATTTTATTTCCATGGGTATTCCCGGGGTAGACCTGCTGTCTGCTTCCTAGCCTGGTATCCTGCAGGCTAATCCCTGGGTAGACCTGCTGTCCGCCTCCGGGCAATGTATTAATGGCTCCGCGATGGCAGGTCTACCCGGCTCCGGGCCCGGCCGCAGCCGGCAGCCACGCCCGGCGCCGCCGGCGTGGCGCCCCTGCGTCGGGCGGAGGCGGGGCGAACCGGTCTACCCCGTTCCGGGGCGGCTCCGCGATGGCAGGTCTACCCGGCTCCGGGCCCGGCCGCAGCCGGCAGCCGTGCCCGGCGCTGCCGGCGTGGCGCCCCTGCGTCGGGCGGAGGCGGGGCGAACCGGTCTACCCCGTTCCGGGGCGGCTCCGCGATGGCAGGTCTACCCGGCTCCGGGCCCGGCCGCAGCCGGCAGCCGTGCCCGGCGCTGCCGGCGTGGCGCCCCTGCGTCGGGCGGAGGCGGGGCGAACCGGTCTACCCCGTTCCGGGGCGGCTCCGCGATGGCAGGTCTACCCGGCTCCGGGCCCGGCCGCAGCCGGCAGCCGTGCCCGGCGCTGCCGGCGTGGCGCTCCTGCGGCGGGCGGAGGCGGGTCGAACCGGTCTACCCTGTTCCGGGGCGGCTCCGCGATGGCAGGTCTACCCGGCTCCGGGCCCGGCCGCAGCCGGCAGCCGCGCCCGGCGCTGCCGGCGTGGCGCCCCTGCGTCGGGCGGAGGCGGGGCGAACTTCGGCACGGGCCGGGTAGACCTGCTGTCCCCTGCGCTCGCGGAAGTTCACCAAGGGGTCGCTGTTTCTGGCTGCCTCCGGCTATGTCCTCGTAGGAGGCGGCGTGCGCCACTGCGCCGCCCCGGTCGGGTGCGAGTCGTACTCTTGGGGGCGCGCGCGGCCTCGGCCTCGTCTGTACGTATTATGGGAGCGAGCGAGGGGCCGCATCCCCGCAGGCTAGTCCCGTGCCTGTGTCCGAGGCGGATGTGCGGCGGCCGCGCGTGCGGTCGCCGGCGGAAAGAAGCCAGACGAGTGTGCCGAGTTCGATGTGGGGCGAGTCGCGTGACTTCAGTCCCGGTTCCCGTGGTGTAGCGCCCGGTGACTTTGGGTCCGAGGCGCGAGGTGTGTGGCGAGAAGGCTTGCGAGCGTGTCCGGTCCGGCCCGGCTGCTGCCGGCTTCGTGAAGGGCGAGGGCCCTCGTTCTGTTCTCCTTCCCCGTCCCCGCGGGGAGGTGTGGGGGGCGAGGCGGCGGCGCCTCGTCCCTCTTCTGCCCGGCCTTAAGCCGGGGCCCGGTCTTCCCCGGGCGTGTTTTATGGCTGTCCGTGCGTGCGGCGCGGT
>JBBAXF010000040.1:545000-547500 GCA_037837765.1 Delichon dasypus
CCGAACGCCGGTCGCCGGCGCTCGCTCGCCGACACGCGCGGGCGCGGCCCGAGTTCTCCCTTTGGGGCTCGGAGGAGGCGGCTCCTTCGGCCTTTCCCACGCCGGGGAAAAGGGGCCCAGGGGGGAGGCTTTGCCGCCCGGCAAAGCCTCGCTCCCGGCCGGGGCCGGCTCCTCGTGCCCAGCGCCGAGGAGCTCCCAGGGCCGGGAGAGCCCCTCGGCCGGGAGTTCCGGGCCGCGCTTCGGGGCGTGCCGCGCGAGCGCAGCCTCGCCGCCGGGGCCTCTCGGCGGGGTGCGCGGGGTTGTCTCGGCGGCCGGGCCGCGTCCCCCGCGCCGGCGGGGCGGCCCGAGCCGCGGTCGTCCTCTCGGGCGCAGCGCCGGGCTACTGAGGGAAACCCCGGGCCCCGAGACGGATGCCGCGGTGGTGGCGGTGGATGTCGGGCGCGCCCCCGCCGGCGGATGCTCCCCCGAGGGCGGCAGTGGGGGAGGCACCCCGGCGGGGCCATTGAGGTCGTTTCCCTCGCCCCAGGGCCAGGTACCTAGCGTGCGGCGTCTCGGCGGTCCTTGACGTTCCCTCGGCGTCGTCAAACGCCGAAGGGGCCGAAAAAGGGCCTGCCGAGGCCCGGGCGGAGGTTTAAAGACTCGGGCGGCGCGGCAGAGGCGGCGGCGGCGGCGGCGGCGGCAGAGGCGGCGGCGGCGGCGGCGGCCGGCGGCCGGGCGGTGGCGCGGCGCCATTGAGGGGTGTGGAGCTACTCCTACCGATCCCCTGCGGTGGCGTCCGTTGCGACCGGCCGTGCTTGCCGGCGGCCGCCGCCGCCGTCGTCGTCGTCGTCGTCGTCCCGTTGGCTGTGCCGCGCCGGGGAGGGGCGCCCTGCCCCCCCCTCTCCGCGGTCCGGTCTCGGCGCAAGAGGCCGCGGCCACGCGGTCGGCCGCGGGGCCGACCCGGCCGCCTCGCATCGGGCGACGCAGGCGGAGAGCGCCTGCTCTCCGCCGCCCTTGGCTAGAGCTGCGGGGTCGGGGCCGCCGGGGCCCGCCGCGCTCGCTCTTTCCTCGGCCGCTGCTGCGGTCTCGCGTGCCGGCGCCGCGTCTCGGCGCGGCCGTGCCTTCTTCCCCTCGACGGCCTTCTCCTCGAACGCACCGGCGGCGCCGCCCGCCGGCCGTCCCTCGGCTCCGACGGCCGGTCCCGCCCGAGGCCCGAGCGCTCGGCGGTCCCTCCGTCGCCGGACGTGCCGGCGAGCGCGGACGACCCCGTGCCGAGCGGCGGCGTCGTCGCTCGGCGAGTGTCCCCCCTCGGGGGACGGCCGGGCCGGACGGCGCCCGCCGTCGCCTGCGGCGGTCCCGGCCCGGGCCCCGCCCGTCGCTTGCCCGTTGCCCTTCCCCGGCCGCGTGCGGGGCCGAAAGGCGAAGGCGTGCCGGGCGGCCGCGGGGGCGCTCCTCCGCCCGGTCTCCGCGTGGAAACGAGGAGAGCGGGCGTTGCCCCCCGGCTCAGCGCCGTGACGCCTTCCACCGGGCGCGTGCCCGCGGAAGGGGCCCCCGACGGTGCCAAGCGGCGGCGGCGGTCCCGGGAGTGCGGCCGCAGGGGCGGCGGGGTCCGCTGCCCGGCAAGGCCTCGGGCGCTCGCGATGCCGGCTCGGGACTCGGCGGCGTCCGCCTGCCGGCGCCGGTGGCGGAGCCGCGGCCGCCCGAGGCTCGGGCCCTTCCGGCGGGAGCGGTCCCGCGGGGCGAGGCCGTGTCGGCGAGGCGGTCGTCGCCGCGTGTCGTCTCGGGCGTTGTAAGGCTGCTGGGGAAAGAGGCCGGCCGCGGCGGCGGCGCGGCGGCGCGCTCCGCGAGCCCGCGGGGCGGCGGAGGGGAGAGAGGAGCGCGAGCGGGGGCCGGCTGCCGCGCCCCCGGCTCTTTGCCCACGCGTGGTCTGGTGAAGAGGAAGGCCGGGCGGGCCAGCGCGGCCCCCCCCGCGGTCTGGCGCGTGTCGCGATGCCTTCTGCGCGGAGGCCGGGCCGAGCCCGGGCGCCTGGGCCGCCTCCGAAGGACGGGCGTCGTTTTGAAGGCGGCGTCTCTCCCCGCCTCGCGGGGGGCGGCGGTCGGGGGTGCGGGCCCCCCTGCCTTTTTGCCGGCCTTGGGAGCTTTTTTTTTTTTTTTTTTCCCCAACCTTTCTCACCTCCTCCGTTGGTGGTGTGTGCTCGTACGGTTTCCGAGCGAGACGCGCGCGCGCCAGCCCGCGGCGTCCTCGCTAGGGGAAAAGAGAAAAAGGGGGGGCCTGCTCCGCGCGAGCCGGTCCCCGGCCCCTCCGCGCGTGCGGGGTCGGTGCCGAAAGGGCAGACAACTCTTAGCGGTGGATCACTCGGCTCGTGCGTCGATGAAGAACGCAGCTAGCTGCGAGAATTAATGTGAATTGCAGGACACATTGATCATCGACACTTCGAACGCACTTGCGGCCCCGGGTTCCTCCCGGGGCTACGCCTGTCTGAGCGTCGCTTGACGATCAATCGCCGTCCCGGGGGGGGGG
>JBBAXF010000040.1:555000-560000 GCA_037837765.1 Delichon dasypus
AATGGCTGTTCCGTGGGTAGACCTACTGTCCGCCTCCGGTCCATGTATTTCAATGGCTGTTCCCGGGGTAGACCTGCTGTCCGCCTCCGGTCCGTGTATTTCAATGGGTATTCCCTGGGGTAGACCTGCTGTCCGCCTCCGGTCCATGTATTTCAATGGCTATTCCCTGGGTAGACCTGCTGTCCGCCTCCGGTCCATGTATTTCGATGGCTGTTCCCTGGGTAGACCTACTGTCCGCTTCCGGTCCATGTATTTCAATGGCTATTCCTGGGTAGACGTGCTGCCCCCCTCCGGGCCTTGCCTTCCAGTGGCGACGCCCTGGGTAGACGTGCTGCCCCCTTCCGGGCCTTGCCTCGCAATGGCGACGCCCTGGGTAGATGTGCTGCCCCCCTCCGGGCCTTGCCTTCCAGTGGCGGCGCCCTGGGTAGACGTGCTGCCCCCTTCCGGGCCTTGCCTCCCAATGGCGACGCCCTGGGTAGATGTGCTGCCCCCCTCCGGGCGTTGTCTTCCAGTGGCGACGCCCTGGGTAGACCTGCTGTCCGCCTCCGGTCCATGTATTTCAATGGCTATTCCCTGGGTAGACCTGCTGTCCGCCTCCGGTCCATGTATTTCGATGGCTATTCCCTGGGTAGACCTGCTGTCCGCCTCCGGTCCATGTATTTCGATGGCTGTTCCCTGGGTAGACCTACTGTCCGCCTCCGGTCCATGTATTTCAATGGCTATTCCTGGGTAGACGTGCTGCCCCCCTCCGGGCCTTGCCTTCCAGTGGCGGCGCCCTGGGTAGACGTGCTGCCTCCTTCCGGGCCTTGCCTCGCAATGGCGACGCCCTGGGTAGATGTGCTGCCCCCCTCCGGGCCTTGCCTTCCAGTGGCGACGCCCTGGGTAGACCTGCTGTCCGCCTCCGGTCCATGTATTTCAATGGCTATTCCCTGGGTAGACCTGCTGTCCGCCTCCGGTCCATGTATTTCAATGGCTGTTCCCTGGGATAGACCTACTGTCCGCCTCCGGTCCATGTATTTCAATGGCTGTTCCCGGGGTAGACCTGCTGTCCGCCTCCGGTCCGTGTATTTCAATGGGTATTCCCTGGGGTAGACCTGCTGTCCGCCTCCGGTCCATGTATTTCAATGGCTATTCCCTGGGTAGACCTGCTGTCCGCCTCCGGTCCATGTATTTCAATGGCTGTTCCCTGGGGTAGACCTACTGTCCGCCTCCGGTCCATGTATTTCAATGGCTGTTCCCGGGGTAGACCTGCTGTCCGCCTCCGGTCCGTGTATTTCAATGGGTATTCCCTGGGTAGACCTGCTGTCCGCCTCCGGTCCATGTATTTCAATGGCTGTTCCCTGGGTAGACCTGCTGTCCGCCTCCGGTCCACGTATTTCAATGGGTATTCCGTGGGTAGACCTGCTGTCCGCCTCCGGTCCATTTTATTTCCATGGGTATTCCCGGGGTAGACCTGCTGTCTGCTTCCTAGCCTGGTATCCTGCAGGCTAATCCCTGGGTAGACCTGGTGTCCGCCTCCGGGCAATGTATTAATGGCTCCGCGATGGCAGGTCTACCCAGCTCCGGGCCCGGCCGCAGCCGGCAGCCACGCCCGGCGCCGCCGGCGTGGCGCCCCTGCGTCGGGCGGAGGCGGGGCGAACCGGTCTACCCCGTTCCGGGGCGGCTCCGCGATGGCAGGTCTACCCGGCTCCGGGCCCGGCCGCAGCCGGCAGCCGTGCCCGGCGCTGCCGGCGTGGCGCCCCTGCGTCGGGCGGAGGCGGGGCGAACCGGTCTACCCCGTTCCGGGGCGGCTCCGCGATGGCAGGTCTACCCGGCTCCGGGCCCGGCCGCAGCCGGCAGCCGTGCCCGGCGCTGCCGGCGTGGCGCTCCTGCGGCGGGCGGAGGCGGGTCGAACCGGTCTACCCTGTTCCGGGGCGGCTCCGCGATGGCAGGTCTACCCGGCTCCGGGCCCGGCCGCAGCCGGCAGCCGCGCCCGGCGCTGCCGGCGTGGCGCCCCTGCGTCGGGCGGAGGCGGGGCGAACTTCGGCACGGGCCGGGTAGACCTGCTGTCCCCTGCGCTCGCGGAAGTTCACCAAGGGGTCGCTGTTTCTGGCTGCCTCCGGCTATGTCCTCGTAGGAGGCGGCGTGCGCCACTGCGCCGCCCCGGTCGGGTGCGAGTCGTACTCTTGGGGGCGCGCGCTGCCTCGGCCTCGTCTGTACGTATTATGGGAGCGAGCGAGGGGCCGCATCCCCGCAGGCTAGTCCCGTGCCTGTGTCCGAGGCGGATGTGCGGCGGCCGCGCGTGCGGTCGCCGGCGGAAAGAAGCCAGACGAGTGTGCCGAGTTCGATGTGGGGCGAGTCGCGTGACTTCAGTCCCGGTTCCCGTGGTGTAGCGCCCGGTGACTTTGGGTCCGAGGCGCGAGGTGTGTGGCGAGAAGGCTTGCGAGCGTGTCCGGTCCGGCCCGGCTGCTGCCGGCTTCGTGAAGGGCGAGGGCCCTCGTTCTGTTCTCCTTCCCCGTCCCCGCGGGGAGGTGTGGGGGGCGAGGCGGCGGCGCCTCGTCCCTCTTCTGCCCGGCCTTAAGCCGGGGCCCGGTCTTCCCCGGGCGTGTTTTATGGCTGTCCGTGCGTGCGGCGCGGTGGCCGGCAGGGCAAAGGGTGCTCGTTGGGCCGGGGCTCTGTCGTGTCGAGACCGGCGGCTGAGGCTTTTCCCGAGAGCCCCGAGGACGGCCCGGTTCGCCGAGGTTGGCGGCGCCTTGTTCCCCGCTCCTCCCGACTTGCTGCCCAGTGTGTGTGTCCGTGTTGGGAGTCCCGCGGGTGTGAGGCGTGCGGCCTTGCCTCGGCTTGCCCGGTTGCTGGAAAAGGGGCTCGGTGATGGGAGTCGCCCGATGAGTTGTGGGGCGGGGTGGCGGCACCCTGCCCCCCCCCCCCCGCCTGCCCTGCCGTGTGTTTATGACGTTGTTCCCCCCTTCCTCGGCCTTAAGCTGGGGACCCGTGTAGCGGGCGGAGTTCCGTGTGGCTGGCGGCCGGCCGCGGTGGCCCGGCCGCCCCTAGCACGTGGACCTGAACACCCCCCCCAACCGGGAGAGCCTTGGGGCGAATGTCGTGGGCGAGGCGGCGGCGCCTCGCCCTTCCTTTGGCTGTGACCGGTGTGATCGAGCCCCACTGTGTTGCTGTGCCGGCCCGTCGGGGTCTGGCCTGCCATGGGGGCTGGGTTTTTGCCAGCAGGTCCTCTAGTTCAGGCACGCGGGTGGAGTGGGGGCTGCCCCGGCCTGGTTTTTTGTTTTTTTTTTTTTTTTTTTTCTTTCGTGGCCCTAAGCCGCGGCACCGAGGCAACGCGCGACGAAGGGTCGTGGGCCCATGAAGGCGAGGAAAGGGAGAGCATCGAGATGCGGTTGTTGGGGGGTGTGAGCCAGAGGGGGGGGGCAAGCCGAGGAGGCGCGAGCCTCGTTCTTCCCGCCCCCCCCACCACCCCGGGCCCGCGACCCCCGTGACTAGCGCGGGTCGTGCGATGCGTTGTGTGTGCTTTTTTTTTTTTTTTTTCCCGGTCTCTTGCCGTCCCCTGGCTTTTCCGGAGGGAAAGCCGATCGCTGCGAGGCGGGCGAAAGCCAGTGGCCCGTGGCATGGTCGGTGGCATTTTCTCGAACGCTCGGATGGGGTTTCCCTGGCGGGAGTGGGGAGTGCAACACGCGCCCCCCCCCCTGCCCAGCGGTCCCATCCTGCCCGTTGTCTCGCTAAGGGAGCCGTTGTCCGCGGCCACGGGGGGCACCCCGCTCCCCGTGCGCTTTGTCTCCGCCGTGACGGAGCCGCGAAAGGCGTGGAGCCGGCTCGCCGGTGTCCGCGGCCTCGGGAGCCGTCGGGGAGGCTCGGCGGCGCCAAGCCGCGGAGAGGGCCTCTCGGGGACGTGTCCCGGATGCTCGCCACCTGTGCCCCGAGCGGTGGTGGAGCCGGCCGGCGTCGTGTATACGCCGGGTTGCCGTTGTCTCAGGAGCAGCATGGCCGTGGGGCCCTGGTCGCCGTTTGCCGCGGCGGCCATCCTTTCCTGTCTGTGTCCGATCGATGAGGCTTTTCGGGTCGCGTTGGAGAGGGCCCCCGGCGGCCCGGCTCTTCCGGGGCTCTCTGTCATGGGGAAGCCACGGTAGCGTCCGGTGCTCGGGCAGGGCGGTCTCCTTTCCGGTTCGCTTCCCGTCGCAGGCGAGGTGGCGCCCCTCCCGCTGCCGGGAGGGCGTCTTTACCGTCCCAGGCTGTGTGACGGCCGCGTGGCCCCGTGAGCCCACAGGTGTCCTTCCAAGAACCATGCGAGGTGTTGCTGGTGCCGGCCCCGGTCCGGGCAAGCCGCCCCGTGGGTGCCGGCCGCGAGCAGCGCTGGGCGGCGGTGCGGCTGGAGCTGAGCCGAGACGCAGTGGCCAGAGAGAAGGGCGAAACCGAACCGGGATGGCGCGGACGGGGGAAAGAGCCCGTTCCGTGCACGCGCTCCTTGGTCGCGCCGCCGCCTGCTGCCGAGCGAAGCCGCCCCGGCCGAGGGGCCTCGGTGTCCGGGCCGCGCCCGCCTCGTCGGGTCGCTGTCTCCTCTAGCACGTCCGGTGCTTTTTTTCCGCACGGCCCGGCGGGAGGGGAAGAGGGACGTGTCGGGGCGGGCTTCGCTCCCGGAGCGGGCCCCTCCCTTCGGCCCCGAACCTCCTCGCCGGCGGCCGGTCGCGCTCAGCCGCGACCGGTCGGTGGGCGGGCCGGCCTCGGGGGGCGGGTCAGCCCCAGCCGAGACCCGTTCCACGCGCCGGGCGCGTGACTCGAGCGCGAGGCCGAGTCTCGAACGGGGTGTCGCGGCCCCAGCCCCCCCCCCCACCTCCTTCCTCGAGACCGAGAGAGAGAGAGAGAGGGCAGGAAGGGGGGAAAAAGGGGGGGGCTCCCCGCGTCGTCCGAAGCCGAAGCTGCGCAGCGGTCCCGGCTCCTTGCCCGCGGCGTCGCGGGAAGGGCCGGCCGCCGGGGTCGGCCGTTGCCGCGGGGCGCCCCGCCTCTCCCGCCCG
>JBBAXF010000040.1:562500-565000 GCA_037837765.1 Delichon dasypus
CCGCCCCGCCCCGACCCCCACCCCCCCTCTCTGCGTCGGTCCGCCGCCGGTCCGTCCCCGCCGAAACGGCCGGGGGGGGCGGCCGGCCCCGAGCCCTCGCCGCCGCGGCCGGCGCCGCCGAACGCCGGTCGCCGGCGCTCGCTCGCCGACACGCGCGGGCGCGGCCCGAGTTCTCCCTTTGGGGCTCGGAGGAGGCGGCTCCTTCGGCCTTTCCCACGCCGGGGAAAAGGGGCCCAGGGGGGAGGCTTTGCCGCCCGGCAAAGCCTCGCTCCCGGCCGGGGCCGGCTCCTCGTGCCCAGCGCCGAGGAGCTCCCAGGGCCGGGAGAGCCCCTCGGCCGGGAGTTCCGGGCCGCGCTTCGGGGCGTGCCGCGCGAGCGCAGCCTCGCCGCCGGGGCCTCTCGGCGGGGTGCGCGGGGTTGTCTCGGCGGCCGGGCCGCGTCCCCCGCGCCGGCGGGGCGGCCCGAGCCGCGGTCGTCCTCTCGGGCGCAGCGCCGGGCTACTGAGGGAAACCCCGGGCCCCGAGACGGATGCCGCGGTGGTGGCGGTGGATGTCGGGCGCGCCCCCGCCGGCGGATGCTCCCCCGAGGGCGGCAGTGGGGGAGGCACCCCGGCGGGGCCATTGAGGTCGTTTCCCTCGCCCCAGGGCCAGGTACCTAGCGTGCGGCGTCTCGGCGGTCCTTGACGTTCCCTCGGCGTCGTCAAACGCCGAAGGGGCCGAAAAAGGGCCTGCCGAGGCCCGGGCGGAGGTTTAAAGACTCGGGCGGCGCGGCAGAGGCGGCGGCGGCGGCGGCGGCGGCAGAGGCGGCGGCGGCGGCGGCGGCCGGCGGCCGGGCGGTGGCGCGGCGCCATTGAGGGGTGTGGAGCTACTCCTACCGATCCCCTGCGGTGGCGTCCGTTGCGACCGGCCGTGCTTGCCGGCGGCCGCCGCCGCCGTCGTCGTCGTCGTCGTCGTCCCGTTGGCTGTGCCGCGCCGGGGAGGGGCGCCCTGCCCCCCCCTCTCCGCGGTCCGGTCTCGGCGCAAGAGGCCGCGGCCACGCGGTCGGCCGCGGGGCCGACCCGGCCGCCTCGCATCGGGCGACGCAGGCGGAGAGCGCCTGCTCTCCGCCGCCCTTGGCTAGAGCTGCGGGGTCGGGGCCGCCGGGGCCCGCCGCGCTCGCTCTTTCCTCGGCCGCTGCTGCGGTCTCGCGTGCCGGCGCCGCGTCTCGGCGCGGCCGTGCCTTCTTCCCCTCGACGGCCTTCTCCTCGAACGCACCGGCGGCGCCGCCCGCCGGCCGTCCCTCGGCTCCGACGGCCGGTCCCGCCCGAGGCCCGAGCGCTCGGCGGTCCCTCCGTCGCCGGACGTGCCGGCGAGCGCGGACGACCCCGTGCCGAGCGGCGGCGTCGTCGCTCGGCGAGTGTCCCCCCTCGGGGGACGGCCGGGCCGGACGGCGCCCGCCGTCGCCTGCGGCGGTCCCGGCCCGGGCCCCGCCCGTCGCTTGCCCGTTGCCCTTCCCCGGCCGCGTGCGGGGCCGAAAGGCGAAGGCGTGCCGGGCGGCCGCGGGGGCGCTCCTCCGCCCGGTCTCCGCGTGGAAACGAGGAGAGCGGGCGTTGCCCCCCGGCTCAGCGCCGTGACGCCTTCCACCGGGCGCGTGCCCGCGGAAGGGGCCCCCGACGGTGCCAAGCGGCGGCGGCGGTCCCGGGAGTGCGGCCGCAGGGGCGGCGGGGTCCGCTGCCCGGCAAGGCCTCGGGCGCTCGCGATGCCGGCTCGGGACTCGGCGGCGTCCGCCTGCCGGCGCCGGTGGCGGAGCCGCGGCCGCCCGAGGCTCGGGCCCTTCCGGCGGGAGCGGTCCCGCGGGGCGAGGCCGTGTCGGCGAGGCGGTCGTCGCCGCGTGTCGTCTCGGGCGTTGTAAGGCTGCTGGGGAAAGAGGCCGGCCGCGGCGGCGGCGCGGCGGCGCGCTCCGCGAGCCCGCGGGGCGGCGGAGGGGAGAGAGGAGCGCGAGCGGGGGCCGGCTGCCGCGCCCCCGGCTCTTTGCCCACGCGTGGTCTGGTGAAGAGGAAGGCCGGGCGGGCCAGCGCGGCCCCCCCCGCGGTCTGGCGCGTGTCGCGATGCCTTCCGCGCGGAGGCCGGGCCGAGCCCGGGCGCCTGGGCCGCCTCCGAAGGACGGGCGTCGTTTTGAAGGCGGCGTCTCTCCCCGCCTCGCGGGGGGCGGCGGTCGGGGGTGCGGGCCCCCCTGCCTTTTTGCCGGCCTTGGGAGCTTTTTTTTTTTTTTTTTTCCCCCAACCTTTCTCACCTCCTCCGTTGGTGGTGTGTGCTCGTACGGTTTCCGAGCGAGACGCGCGCGCGCCAGCCCGCGGCGTCCTCGCTAGGGGAAAAGAGAAAAAGGGGGGGCCTGCTCCGCGCGAGCCGGTCCCCGGCCCCTCCGCGCGTGCGGGGTCGGTGCCGAAAGGGCAGACAACTCTTAGCGGTGGATCACTCGGCTCGTGCGTCGATGAAGAACGCAGCTAGCTGCGAGAATTAATG
>JBBAXF010000040.1:570000-572500 GCA_037837765.1 Delichon dasypus
CTTAAATACCACAGTATCGCCTGTCACCTCCCTCGATGCAAAGGTGAGGTGTGTGTGGTTCCAACAGGTGATTGGGTCTGTGAGGTGTGTTCACGTGGTTTTGCAACCAAGGTTGGTTTGGCCCAACACAAGAGATTGAAACATCCTCTTGTGCGTAACGAGGAGCGGATTGCAGCCTCCCATCCTAAAGGGTCATCCTTAAGAGGAGCCCACAAGAGGGTATGGACTGAAGAGGAAGAGGCTCTCTTGAGACAATTGGTGGTGAAGTACGCTGGTAGCAGGAACATCAATCAGTTAATAATGGAGCACATACCATCAAAGACGGCCAAGCAGATAAGTGATAAGCGACGCCTGTTGGTGAAAGGTCCCTCAGTGGAGGTCCATCTTGTAGAGAGCGTCGCAAAAGGGGAAGAGCAGCCTCCCCAATCTGCCGAAGGCCCAAAAGAGGGACCCTTAAAGCTCCATTATTTGGATGCCATCAAACTGAGTCTATCGGCTGGCAGAGTCACCAGTTGCCAGGAGGGCTTCAAGAAAATAATAGAGGGATATGATCCGCAGGTGGTGGTAAATGAGGTTTATGAGAAGTTTCGGGATAGTCTGATGAGGCTTGGCCCAAAACCCAGTGGTCCGAAGTCTCAAAGGTCACGTGGTCGCGATGCATCCAAGGTTACCACCAAATGGATGCAGAAAAGGGCTAAAAGACGGTGGCAATATCTCCGTTACCAGCGACTGTTTCAGTTTCAAAGAGGACGGTTGGCACGTGTTATCTTGGATAACACGGAAGCCCTGCAATGCCAGATACCATCTGACATTGTCCACAATGCGTTTCAGGCGAGATGGGAAGCATCTGGTCGTTTTATGGGTCTTGAAACTTTTCCCGTATATCGGGATGCAGATAACACCATGTTTCAGGACCTGATTACTGAGAAAGAGATTGATAAGAACGTGAAGGAAATGCGTAAATCCTCCGCTCCAGGGCCGGATAGGATCACTTTGGGTCACATTATTAAAGTGGACCCTAAGTTTTCCTGGTTGAAAGAGATCTTCAACCTGTGGCTCTTAACCGGAACAGTTCCCGATGCACTTCGGGACTGCAGGACAGTTTTGATACCCAAGTCTACAGATGTCGAGAGACTTGGTGATATCAATAACTGGAGGCCTATCACCATTGCATCTATGGTGTTTAGGTTGTTCTCCAGGATCGCTACGGCGAGGCTGGTTCGTGCATGCCCCATCAACCCCAGGCAACGGGGGTTTATTTGTGCATCTGGTTGTTCTGAGAACTTGAAGCTGTTTCAGCTTCTCGTTAAATGTGCAAAACAGCAGCACCGAGATCTGGGGGTCGTATTTGTGGACATTGCCAAGGCTTTTGACACTGTGTGTCATCAGCATATCCTTGAGGGTCTAGTTAAGAGGGGGGTGGATCCCCACATTGTCCATCTGGTAGGTGAGATGTACAAAAACATCACAACGTACATCGTCACCAAGAAAGTGAAAACAGACCCAATTAACATCTGTTCCGGTGTCAAGCAGGGTGACCCGATGTCACCAGTGTTGTTCAATCTAGCACTCGACCCCCTCTTGTGTAAACTTGAAGCAGAGGGAAAAGGATTCCATCATGGAGGGTTTCAAATTTCGGCCATGGCCTTTGCAGATGACTTGGTGCTACTGAGCGATTCTTGGGAAGGCATGCGACATAACATCCAAATCCTGGAGACCTTTTGTGAGCTTACTGGTCTCCAGACTCAAGGGGAGAAGTGCCACGGTTTTTACATCAAACCGACAAAGGACTCGTATACCATCAATGATTGTCCTGCTTGGCAGATTAAGGGGACTCCCCTTAACATGATTGACCCAGGGAGCTCAGAAAAATATCTTGGCATCCAAATTGACCCATGGGTGGGCTTTGCTGATACAGACTTATCCAAGAAGCTTGAGGAGTGGCTCCAACGGATTGGAGACGCACCACTTAAGCCTTTTCAGAAGGTAGATATACTCAGAACTTATACCATCTCGAGACTGATATATCTGGCCGACCATACCGAAGTAACAGCTGGGCTTCTCGAAGCCCTTGACCTGTCAATAAGGAGAGCGGTCAAGGAGTGGCTTCATTTACCATCAAGTACATGTGATGCCATCTTGTATTCGAAGTTTAAAGATGGGGGGCTTGGACTCATCAAATTGGCGGCGCTTATACCAAGCATTCAGGCGCGAAGATTGCATAGATTGGCTCAATCTTCGGATGGTACTCTGGTTTCATTCTTGAAAGGTGAACATCTTGAGAGAATACATGAAAGATTATGGTTGCGAGCTGGAGGAGTTAGGGAGGCCATCCCGCAGATTTGGGATCCTATCCCTGAGACAGAAATGGATACAGGAGAGGAAGCCTTGTCGGAGTGGGAGGCTCCCCGTTCCCGGATCCACCTTCCAAAACCGTGTGATTGGAGGAAGGTGGAATTCAATAAATGGAAACAGCTGGTTACCCAGGGCCATGGAATTG
>JBBAXF010000040.1:577500-580000 GCA_037837765.1 Delichon dasypus
TAGACCTGCTGTCCGCCTCCGGTCCATGTATTTCGATGGCTATTCCCGGGGTAGACCTGCTGTCCGCCTCCGGTCCCGGTATTTCAATGGCTATTCCCGGGGTAGACCTGCTGTCCGCCTCCGGTCCGTGTATTTCAATGGCTATTCCCTGGGTAGACCTGCTGTCCGCCTCCGGTCCATTTTATTTCAATGGGTATTCCCTGGGTAGACCTGCTGTCCGCCTCCGGTCCACGTATTTCAATGGCTATTGCCGGGGTAGACCTGCTGTCCGCCTCCGGTCCACGTATTTCAATGGGTATTCCCTGGGTAGACCTGCTGTCCGCCTCCGGTCATTTTATTTCAATGGGTATTCCCGGGGTAGACCTGCTGTCTGCTTCCTAGCCTGGTATCCTGCAGGCTAATCCCTGGGTAGACCTGCTGTCCGCCTCCGGGCAATGTATTAATGGCTCCGCGATGGCAGGTCTACCCGGCTCCGGGCCCGGCCGCAGCCGGCAGCCGTGCCCCGCGCCGCCGGCGTGGCGCCCCTGCGTCGGGCGGAGGCGGGGCGAACCGGTCTACCCCGTTCCGGGGCGGCTCCGCGATGGCAGGTCTACCCGGCTCCGGGCCCGGCCGCAGCCGGCAGCCGTGCCCGGCGCCGCCGGCGTGGCGCCCCTGCGTCGGGCGGAGGCGGGGCGAACCGGTCTACCCCGTTCCGGGGCGGCTCCGCGATGGCAGGTCTACCCGGCTCCGGGCCCGGCCGCAGCCGGCAGCCGTGCCCCGCGCTGCCGGCGTGGCGCCCCTGCGTCGGGCGGAGGCGGGGCGAACCGGTCTACCCCGTTCCGGGGCGGCTCCGCGATGGCAGGTCTACCCGGCTCCGGGCCCGGCCGCAGCCGGCAGCCGTGCCCGGCGCTGCCGGCGTGGCGCCCCTGCGTCGGGCGGAGGCGGGGCGAACTTCGGCACGGGCCGGGTAGACCTGCTGTCCCCTGCGCTCGCGGAAGTTCACCAAGGGGTCGCTGTTTCTGGCTGCCTCCGGCTATGTCCTCGTAGGAGGCGGCGTGCGCCACTGCGCCGCCCCGGTCGGGTGCGAGTCGTACTCTTGGGGGCGCGCGCGGCCTCGGCCTCGTCTGTACGTATTATGGGAGCGAGCGAGGGGCCGCATCCCCGCAGGCTAGTCCCGTGCCTGTGTCCGAGGCGGATGTGCGGCGGCCGCGCGTGCGGTCGCCGGCGGAAAGAAGCCAGACGAGTGTGCCGAGTTCGATGTGGGGCGAGTCGCGTGACTTCAGTCCCGGTTCCCGTGGTGTAGCGCCCGGTGACTTTGGGTCCGAGGCGCGAGGTGTGTGGCGAGAAGGCTTGCGAGTGTGTCCGGTCCGGCCCGGCTGCTGCCGGCTTCGTGAAGGGCGAGGGCCCTCGTTCTGTTCTCCTTCCCCGTCCCCGCGGGGAGGTGTGGGGGGCGAGGCGGCGGCGCCTCGTCCCTCTTCTGCCCGGCCTTAAGCCGGGGCCCGGTCTTCCCCGGGCGTGTTTTATGGCTGTCCGTGCGTGCGGCGCGGTGGCTGGCAGGGCAAAGGGTGCTCGTTGGGCCGGGGCTCTGTCGTGTCGAGACCGGCGGCTGAGGCTTTTCCCGAGAGCCCCGAGGACGGCCCGGTTCGCCGAGGTGGCGGCGCCTTGTTCCCCGCTCCTCCCGACTTGCTGCCCAGTGTGTGTGTCCGTGTTGGGAGTCCCGCGGGTGTGAGGCGTGCGGCCTTGCCTCGGCTTGCCCGGTTGCTGGAAAAGGGGCTCGGTGATGGGAGTCGCCCGATGAGTTGTGGGGCGGGGTGGCGGCACCCTGCCCCCCCCCCCCCGCCTGCCCTGCCGTGTGTTTATGACGTTGTTCCCCCCTTCCTCGGCCTTAAGCTGGGGACCCGTGTAGCGGGCGGAGTTCCGTGTGGCTGGCGGCCGGCCGCGGTGGCCCGGCCGCCCCTAGCACGTGGACCTGAACACCTCCCCCAACCGGGAGAGCCCTGGGGCGAATGTCGTGGGCGAGGCGGCGGCGCCTCGCCCTTCCTTTGGCTGTGACCGGTGTGATCGAGCCCCACTGTGTTGCTGTGCCGGCCCGTCGGGGTCTGGCCTGCCATGGGGGCTGGGTTTTTGCCAGCAGGTCCTCTAGTTCAGGCACGCGGGTGGAGTGGGGGCTGCCCCGGCCTGGTTTTTTGTTTTTTTTTTTTTTTCTTTCGTGGCCCTAAGCCGCGGCACCGAGGCAACGCGCGACGAAGGGTCGTGGGCCCATGAAGGCGAGGAAAGGGAGAGCATCGAGATGCGGTTGTTGGGGGGTGTGAGCCAGAGGGGGGGGGCAAGCCGAGGAGGCGCGAGCCTCGTTCTTCCCGCCCCCCCCACCACCCCGGGCCCGCGACCCCCGTGACTAGCGCGGGTCGTGCGATGCGTTGTGTGTGCTTTTTTTTTTTTTTTTTTTTCCCGGTCTCTTGCCGTCCCCCGGCTTTTCCGGAGGGAAAGCCGATCGCTGCGAGGCGGGCGAAAGCCAGTGGCC
>JBBAXF010000040.1:585000-590000 GCA_037837765.1 Delichon dasypus
GCCGCCCTTGGCTAGAGCTGCGGGGTCGGGGCCGCCGGGGCCCGCCGCGCTCGCTCTTTCCTCGGCCGCTGCTGCGGTCTCGCGTGCCGGCGGCACGTCTCGGCGCGGCCGTGCCTTCTTCCCCTCGACGGCCTTCTCCTCGAACGCACCGGCGGCGCCGCCCGCCGGCCGTCCCTCGGCTCCGACGGCCGGTCCCGCCCGAGGCCCGAGCGCTCGGCGGTCCCTCCGTCGCCGGACGTGCCGGCGAGCGCGGATGACCCCGTGCCGAGCGGCGGCGGCGGCGCTTGGCGAGTGTCCCCCCTCGGGGGACGGCCAGGCCGGACGGCGCCCGCCGTCGCCTGCGGCGGTCCCGGCCCGGGCCCCGCCCGTCGCTTGCCCGTTGCCCTTCCCCGGCCGCGTGCGGGGCCGAAAGGCGAAGGCGTGCCGGGCGGCCGCGGGGGCGCTCCTCCGCCCGGTCTCCGCGTGGAAACGAGGAGAGCGGGCGTTGCCCCCCGGCTCAGCGCCGTGACGCCTTCCACCGGGCGCGTGCCCGCGGAAGGGGCCCCCGACGGTGCCAAGCGGCGGCGGCGGTCCCGGGAGTGTGGCCGCAGGGGCGGCGGGGTCCGCTGCCCGGCAAGGCCTCGGGCGCTCGCGATGCCGGCTCGGGACTCGGCGGCGTCCGCCTGCCGGCGCCGGCGGCGGAGCCGCGGCCGCCCGAGGCTCGGGCCCTTCCGGCGGGAGCGGTCCCGCGGGGCGAGGCCGTGTCGGCGAGGCGGTCGTCGCCGCGTGTCGTCTCGGGCGTTGTAAGGCTGCTGGGGAAAGAGGCCGGCCGCGGCGGCGGCGCGGCGGCGCGCTCCGCGAGCCCGCGGGGCGGCGGAGGGGAGAGAGGAGCGCGAGCGGGGGCCGGCTGCCACGCCCCCGGCTCTTTGCCCACGCGTGGTCTGGTGAAGAGGAAGGCCGGGCGGGCCAGCGCGGCCCCCCCCGCGGTCTGGCGCGTGTCGCGATGCCTTCCGCGTGGAGGCCGGGCCGAGCCCGGGCGCCTGGGCCGCCTCCGAAGGACGGGCGTCGTTTTGAAGGCGGCGTCTCTCCCCGCCTCGCGGGGGGCGGCGGTCGGGGGTGCGGGCCCCCCTGCCTTTTTGCCGGCCTTGGGAGCTTCTTTTTTTTTTCCCCCAACCTTTCTCACCTCCTCCGTTGGTGGTGTGTGCTCGTACGGTTTCCGAGCGAGATGCGCGCGCGCCAGCCCGCGGCGTCCTCGCTAGGGGAAAAGAGAAAAAGGGGGGGCCTGCTCCGCGCGAGCCGGTCCCCGGCCCCTCCGCGCGTGCGGGGTCGGTGCCGAAAGGGCAGACAACTCTTAGCGGTGGATCACTCGGCTCGTGCGTCGATGAAGAACGCAGCTAGCTGCGAGAATTAATGTGAATTGCAGGACACATTGATCATCGACACTTCGAACGCACTTGCGGCCCCGGGTTCCTCCCGGGGCTACGCCTGTCTGAGCGTCGCTTGACGATCAATCGCCGTCCCGGGGGGGGGGGGGTCGCCCCTCCCCGGCGGCGCGGCTGGGGGTTGCCTCGCAGGCCCCGTTGCCCGCGGTGGGCGGCGGCGGCGGCGGCGGCGGCCGTCGGCCGGTGCCCGCAGGGGGGCGAGGCGGTTGCGGTCGGGGGGTCGGCGAGGGAAGCCGACGGCTTCTCCTCGGCGGCCGCCGCCCTTCCCCTTTTTCCCCTGCGGCCCGGCGGGCGGGAGGGCGTCGTCGCGGTCGTCGGCACCGCGCGAGAAGGGCCTTCGTCCCCCTAAATGCAGACTCGGGGAGCGCTCCGTAGCTCCCCGCTCCCGGAGCGAGCCGCAGGGCTGGAGCTCGTCCTCAGCCCCCCCGGGGCCGCGGCGCGGCGCGGCGCCGGCGGCCGGGGCAGAGCCGAGAGAAAGACGGCGTCGCCAACGCCGCCCGAGGGGAAAGCCGGCAGAGAGAGAGAGGGCGTCGAGAGGGGGGGGGGAGGCGAGGCGCGGGTCTCGCCCCCCGGACTCCACTCCCGCGCGGGCGGCTGTCTGCGGGTGGGTACCGCGCGAGTACCGTGCCGTGCTGCCGCGCGCGCGCGCGAGGCGCGAGCGCCAGGGACGGGGGCGCGGCTCCCGCCCTCCTCCGTGCCGCCCTCGCCTCTCTCTGCGGCCGTCTCGGGCGCGAAAGGGGGCGCCGTCGGCCGTTCTCGCTCTCCCCGCCCAGGCCGTCGCGCGCCGCCCGGGGCCGGCGCCCGTCGGGCCGGGGCCGTCTCCGCCGCGCTTCCTTTTCGGCTCTCGCCTCCGGGACGGGGGTCTCCGTCTCCGCGCGTCTCGCTCGGCGCTCGGCCGGAGGAAGACGCCGCCGGGGCCGCGTTGTGGCCGGCGCGCCCGGCCTTTTCCCGCCCCGCCGCGTGCGGGAGGGAGGGGCGGGCGCGCCGGGGGCGGCGCGTGCCGCGCGGCTTTCGTTGGGCTTGCGACCTCAGATCAGACGTGGCGACCCGCTGAATTTAAGCATATTAGTCAGCGGAGGAAAAGAAACTAACGAGGATTCCCTCAGTAACGGCGAGCGAAGAGGGAAGAGCCCAGCGCCGAATCCCCGCCCCGCGGTGGGGCGCGGGACATGTGGCGTACAGAAGCCCCCCTCCCCGGCGGCGCTCTCGGGGGACCCAAGTCCTTGTGATCGAGGCCGCAGCCCGCGGACGGTGTGAGGCCGGTAGCGGCCCCCCGGCGTGCCGGGCCCGGGGCTTCTTGGAGTCGGGTTGCTTGGGAATGCAGCCGGTAACCATGCGTAGGGTAAGTCGATCTCTGCCCTAGGTTCGGAGCCGTTGGGATTCACCAGCCCAACGAACTCCTGCCAAAACTCGGTGAAACAAATTCCTCGGTAAAAGCCGCCCGGCTTATTGCCCGAAACCTGGCCCCCCGGTTTCCAGGGGCAAAGAGTTCGGAAGCGGACTGACCACCCGCTCCGTTCTCATTGTCGAATTCGGTCCCAATTCGATGGCTCAAATTCCTGATCCGTTCCTTGGGGGCGGGGTCTGGGGGCCGCCGGTACGCCTGTCCAGGGTATTGGTTGGCACTCAGACTTCCTCCTCCGACTGGGTAGACCTGGTGTCCAGGAATTTTCCGGGCAGTAGGTCTGACACCCAGGGGGTTGACCTGCTGTCTTTATTTCCTAGACACAGGGTTGACCTGCTATCCAAACCTGACTGGGTAGACCCGTTGTCTAACACTGACAGGGTAGACCTACTGTCCAAAATTAACCAGGTAGACCTGGTGGCTCAAAACGTACCATCTAAAATTTCCACCAATTTGGCAGAAAATGAATTGGATTTGCTGGTGAACTTCACTTTGGAATTGTTCAGATCAGACTTGCATGTGCATGTGCATGAGGGGATTCATTTTTCTGTGAATTGGGAGGCATTGAGCAGGTTGCCTGAGGTGTACGAACAGCTGACACCACAACCGTGTGTGGGAGAAAACTTGGATTCCAGGTTTCCACAAGACAGTGAACCGTTTGTACATGAGGAGAGAGTCAGCAGCGAGAAGGTGTATGAAGACACATCAGAAGCAGCACCTCCAGCACCTGGGAAACAGGGGGAACAGACACCAGATGACATCGTGACAGTGACTGTTCCAGACAAAAATCCACCTTGTCCTTGCTGTGGTACCCGGGTAAACTCTGTGTTGGGCCTGATTGAACATCTAAAGGGGACACACGGGAAAAAGAGGGTCTGTTTTAGGTGTGCTAAATGCGGGAAGGAAAATAATAACTATCATAGTATTGTCTGTCATTTTGCAAAGTGCAGGAACCCAGGAACTTTGGAGAAAGCCCCGGCTGGGGAGTGGATCTGTGAGGTATGCGGCAGAGATTTCAAAACTAAAATCGGCCTGGGACAACACAAAAGATTGGCACACCCACTGATCAGAAATCAGGAGAGGATCACTGCTTCCCAACCGAAAGAAACATCGAATCGAGGAGCCCACAAAAGATGCTGGACAAAAGAGGAAGAAGAAATGCTGTTAAGACTGGAGGCAGAGTTCCAGGGGAACAAAAACATTAATAAGCTTATCGCCGAACACATAATAACCAAGACAGCCAAACAGGTCAGTGACAAGAGGAGATTACTGTCCAGGAAACCAGCAGGAGGAGGAGACAAAGGAGCTACGGAGAATAGGGACAGGGAGAGACTGATTGAGGACACAGGAGGAGACAAAGGCACTATGGTGAATATGGACAGGGAGAGACTAACTGAGGACTCAGGAACAGACTCTGGGAGGAGTCATCAATCCCAGGCAGGAACTGCAAACAATGGAGCTAGGAGGAACCGTCCACCAGGGAGATTAAATGCCGGCGAGATATCATCAGAGGAGATAAGGCACCACCCTGATAAGGAGGAGGACGGCCGCGGAGATAACACCAAGCAACAGATGGCAGGGTGGCTGCAGGCTCATTACCAGAACTCACTCAGGGAACGCTTATCAGCTGGAGCAATTAACAACTTCCCCACAACATTCAAACAACTAGTGGACGGCCGGGAGATGCAATCAGTAGTTAATCAGGCAGCTCAGGAATGTTTTGGATGCCTGGAATCCTCAAGCCAGATAAGAGCAGCAACCAGAAAGAAAAAAGAAAACAAGGAGCAGCTGCAGCCGAGAAAGCAGTTTCAGAAATGGATGAAGGACAGAGCGATTAAAAGAGGTAACTACCTTCGCTTCCAGCGTTTATTCTATCTAGATAGGGGGAAACTTGCTAAAATTATTTTGGATGACATAGAATGCTTGTCCTGTGATATATCACCCAGTGAAATTTATTCGGTTTTTAAAGCCCGATGGGAAACAGCTGGTAAATTTGAGAGCCTTGGGGACTTTGAGATTAAGGGGAAGGCAGACAATAATGCCTTCAGGGACTTAATTACGGCTAAAGAAATTGCAAAGAATGTGCAAGAGATGAGCAAGGGCTCAGCACCAGGTCCAGATGGGATTGCTCTGGGGGACATCAAAGCGATGGACCACAAGTATTCCCGGACCGC